>CAKNYM010050466.1:201621-211843 GCA_932195095.1 Andricus curvator | reverse complement strand
AAATTCGTCTTTGCTGATCATTGATTTTTTAAATATCTTAAAATACCCCTTTTACAAATAATTTACTTTTTAGGAACTTTTGAATTAGTATGAGATTCGTGATACAAAGTAATTTTTTCGCATCGAGTTCATATCTACAATATCTATCGACTTTACTATCGACCCTACCTTACTATTAGTTGAAAGCAATATTGAAATATAAATCATGTTAACTTATTAAATGGTAATAATAACTTACGTGGAGAAATTTCACTCATAACCGTAGAATTTTGGTAAACCCCCGTTTCTGTAAAGTATTATAAAGCAACCTAAGTATTGTTATTTCTGTACAGTATTCTGTCAATAAGAAACTTTTTATAACTGTTCATATATGCAAGACCTTTAATTAGGCGAAATTCAAGTGCTACATAGAAAAGTACAAACCAGGTCAATTTTGTAGAAATTTTTTTTTTCAGATGATTAATTTTTTTAATGTCTCAAAATACCGCTTTTACAAATGATATACTTTTTAGGTACCTTTTCAATAGCTTGAAATTCGTGATACATATTTACATTATCTTTCGACCCTACTATCGACCCGATCTTACTATTATTGAAGAGAAATGTTGAAACATAAATCGTGTAATCTTAGTAAATGAAAATAGTAACTTACGTGGAGAGATTTCAGTCATAACCGTAGAATTTTGGAAAAGATCCGTTTCTGTAAAGTATTATTTAAAGCAACTTAAGTATTGTTATTTCTGTACAGTATTCTGTCAATGAAAATCTTGTTATAACTGTTCATATTAAATCCAATAACATTTCTCAATTTCATTTGGATAATTATATACTGGTTGCTTAGAAGACTATCCAAAACTTCAACCGTAGATCGGAAGATATCCACATTATGATTAACAATATAAGGATAGCATCAAATCACCGAAGTCCGAAAATTATTTCTGGATCTTATTTCTTTAAACGAGGAAATTTGATTGCAACTCTGGATTATAATCATCCTCTAGGCAAAAGCAATCATGTTTGTATATTAGGTAATAAGATACACACCGAGAAAAACCTGTTCCCCATTTAGCATGGGACACGATGACGATTTTCTCAAGTGAATATTTGATACCGGAGAGGCATAAGGAGCAAAGCATTTTTGCTTTTTTGCGTGCCTGGCTTCAAACGCAAAAAAACATACCCGAAAAGCACGGACTTTTACATTCTTCATACTGAACATTCACGATACTAAAATCACACGAATTCGAGCAAGAGAAGTAATGCGCATGTATTTCGATTTAAGTACGACACGATTCCGCGCGAAATTTGGAACAAATTTTTCTGGATGCAGGAATATTTACAGATATACAAGGAGGCCACCACAAAGTTCGACAAACGAAATTATCGTAGAGCGAACTTTAGTGCAATATACTCATTAAATGTCTTTAAAAAAGATAAGGTAGCAGAAAAATGGTGTACATTCCAGAAGATATAATTTGATTTAATAAAATACGAATGTGCCTTAAGTTCGCCGTAGTAAAGACAAACGAATCAAGCCATGGATTTCACATCTTTTTCATAAGTTCTCGAAGAGGAAAAATCTAGGTTGGGGTATACAACGGAAAACGCGGCAAAAGGAAGACCACGTAGCCTACAGGGAGCATGGTCGTTTACAATTTACATTATCATCAACAGCCAATTTTAAACGCTTTAGCGAAGCAATACTCATATCAACGTATAAGTTGGTCCCGCCTCACTAGTTATGGGGATGCCAAGAGACCGGACTCAGTCTCAGAGGTGGAATTATCCATCCAGGAAGTTGAACAGGTTCTGAAATCTCTACAGCCTGTTACATAAATAGATACATAAAATAGATCCACAAATCCTACAGATCTGTCCAAGAGCGACAGCGCATTTCATAGCGCTTCATTTAAAGTCACATTTCAAGTCATTTGATGAAGGGAAGCTCCCAAGGAAATAGAAATCTGCTACGGTTACGCTAATCTACAAGGGCGGAGACAAAATTGATCCTAAGAACTACAGACCGGTCTCCTTAACCTCTGTGGGTTGCAAAAGTATGGAAAGTTAATTTTGAATCAAGTGCGCTCATTTCTTCTGAAGTCAGCTGTAATTCCTAAAGAAAAAGATGGATTTGTCCCCCATCGATTTGTAGTCACGAATCTCTTAGATCAGACATGCCCAACTCGGGGAAATTTCCTCCGGGAACACATGTTCCGCGTGCCCTACTTTTTCTCCTAGAGAGCGGGAGTGGTGGTACACGCATGCGCGTGGTAGACGTGTACGTCACAGAGGAGAGATTCTCGCAAGCCTTTACCACCACTCCCGCCCTCTAGGAGAAAAAGTAGGGGACGCGGAACATGTGTTCCCGGAGGAAATTTCCCCGAGTTGGGCATGTCTGTCTTAGATGAATGGACAGCAAGTCTGGACTCTGGAAACCTGATGGACGTTATATACCTAGACTTCGCTAAAGCATTCGGCCGGGTTCCCTTTCGAAGATTGCTAGCGAAGCTAGAACATTTTGGCATTAGGGCAAAACTTCTGATTCGGATAAAAAACTTTCTTACAAAGAAAACTTCATCAGTGAAAGTGGCGGAGATTCATTCCGAAAAGTATAAAGTTACAAGAGGTGTCCCGCAGAGATCAGTTCTAGGACCTGTATTACTCATAGCATATGTCGCGGACACCTTTGAGGAGATGTAGACGGATGGTAGTTCGTTTGCGGATATCACTAAAATCTTTAGAGGGGCTTCTCTCGAAAAGTGTTCAATACTTCAACTGGGAACGAAAAATCCATGCAAGGAGAAGTACTTTGGTGGACTTTGATGAATGCTGTCGAGCAAAAAATTACCGATTGGCATGAGGGATCTCACATGCGACCGGAACTACGTGCCCAACTGAAGCTACCATAATTAAAAAGTCGACCACAACGTGGGGATCCAATCGAGACATACACGGCATTATTTTATGTCTACGAATCTTCTGTACTAGAAACTATCTTCAGCAAAAATATAGTCTTGAGCACCTGTGAGAGGAAATGGGCCAATATAATAATAATAATAATAATATATTACTTACCTTGCGGTATTTTTGTATTCACATAACAAAAATATATCGAAACATTTTGTGGAACGATTTTTTGTGGGATTACTGGCACGACTTCTGGTGTGATTACTGGCTCAATATCTTGTGGGATTGCTGGCACTGTAAGTTCAGGAGTATCATGCAACTTGCATTCGTTTGAAGATATTACAGGATTCATTTTTTCTTGTACATTCGCCCACGACTTTGGTTTTATAAACTGAAATATTTGGTTTTACAATGAATTCTTCATTTAAAATGAACTAAAGTTATGCATACATAAATCATTTATACATACACAAGGAACAGCATCTGGTCGAATTCTCCTAAAACCGTTTTCAAATATATCAACCATTTCCTCTGAAAAATGGGATGAGCAAATCTTCGAGCATGGTTTTAAAGCTTCTACTTTTAATCGCATGCTGTCAGCCCATTTCTTTTTCCGAACTGGATCACACGGAAACCTTGAAATAATATAGCATAAGATAGTGAAAGCGTTTATAAGATTATAACACATTGTTTCGTGAAATGCAAATACTTTATTGTGAATTGGTTCCACCAGTTTCTTTTATATTTTACGTATGGGTCTTTATTTCTTAACTGCCCAAATTTTAAAATTCATGTCTCCCGATTGGCTTGTCTTATATTTTGTTGTAAAATAATGTAGTGTGCGGGTTTGAGACATGTAAAAGTGGTAAGTATATTTTTCAATGCTCCATATATGGTTAAAATTTATTCGTTCACAAAAGTGTCAAGAGTAAAGACTTTCTAACGCTTCTAGCAGTCAGTGTAACGGTACGTGTAACACGTAATTGTTCCATATAATGTACACTGAAACCTGGATTTAAGAAACCTGGGGTTACGACGTTTCTAAAATTTCAGTCCTCTGCATTTTGGTGATGCTGGGACCGCGAAGCCGGAAGAAAGGCGGTGCGCAATCATGCGTGACAAACAGCAGCGTAGAGACAAAGCGGGAAGTACCCTCAGCGCGTTAGTTGCGTCAGCTGTTAGCATGCGTCCAAATCGAACAGAAAATGTTTACACGACCCTGAATATTTACGTTTGGATTTCCTGGATTTATAATCAAGGCCACTGCAAGCCATACCCAAAACCCTACTTAAATCCACGGTCCAGTCTATAATATTTCTGGAATTTATAAACTGAAATTTTAAAAGTAGAGTATATAATATTTATATTAGATGCTCCTAAATTTACCAGTTATGAAAAGGGATATTTTTAATATGGCGAAAAATACTTACAGCCTTATAAATGTAGTATAAATGAAAAGAGTATACTTTAAATATGCTAAAAGAGCCTTGTGGCTAACAATGATTTAAGATATAAACAATTGTTCACTTACAAATATAGAATTGTGGAATTGCACATAGTCACTACTGTCACGCTCCGCGGCTTTTATAATAATTATTATTTATAACAAATGGTTTATAATAATAAAATATTCATATTCAATAATAAATCAATAAAATGAAAGATCATATTTAAATATTATAAAAACCTCTATGAAACCCAATACACAACTATTATTACCAAAATCCTATGATAAGTAAGCATAATGTCGTGAAGATCAATTGTAAGGACCAGATTTAGAAGGAACAACGCAGTAGCTTAAAGAGAACGGTACGCATACTTTTTCGCTGAACTAATGCAAAGAATAGACGCTCGCCAGTTATAGACCCATGAATCAATCATCAAGATAATGATAAAAACTAACTATATTTTCAGTCTCCTATTCCTAAAAATACTGGAACCTGCATTACATATCTGTATCACACTAAAGTCTTTACCATGCATTCCCATGCACCAGATACCAGATTGTTGCGAGAAACTAAAATCTTCATCACGGAAACGTCAATCATCGATAGTTAGCATGAGAATTGTAGTAGCACATCCAATACGAAAACAAATCGCAAAACACAAATTACCACTACTTCTAGAACTTCCTACCCCTCGATATCTAAGAAAGGACACATGTATTTTATCAACCCCATCAGTCTCCAAATATGCGCATATCACAATCTCTAATCACTTATTGGTTGAAATACTTTGAATACATTTGGAACTACATCTAGAACTTCCTACCCTACGATATCTAAGAAGGGATACCATGCATCTTGACAAACTGCGTCAGTCTCCAAATATGGGCATATCCCGATCTTTAAACACTTATTGGTTATTCTACTTTACATACATTTACCCCTAAATCTATAATTACTTACCCCTTTGGTACTTAGGAAGGGATATAGTGCATTAGGACCACTGCATCACTCAGTAAATATGGGCATATCTAGAATCCTCAATTCTAATGGGATATTTAGACTTTTCCCACTCTTTCACATGACCGATAATGCTCATTGGAACCTAGGCCTCTTCCCCTTCAGTTAACGACCAGTTTACAAGCTTGCCATATGCAACAGGAATTAAACATTAGAAGAACCATCAAAACTTTAAACTCCGGGTCTAAAAGTCGGCCCTCCAACTGTCTACCATAAAAAATTTCCAGCATTTCCTAAACCTTTAAAAGTTTGCATCTGTGCGGAATTTCTAAAATCGAAGCTATATCAACAATCAAAAGGACACCTGTCACAAACAGAAGGACGAACACCGGCCAGAATGATTGACCTGTTACCGTAACCCACTAATCAATATTCTTACCGTCACTCACCCGCTGCGGAGAATATGAAATTTCATCATAATTGAAAAATCTATGAGTACCAATTATACTAAAACCTCTTAAGACCTTTTTCTCTGTTCATATACTAGTTTGCTAATGAGTCATCACTATTTAAGGTGGATTAAAATAGACAATGAGACTTTATTTGAAGCTTGGTGAAGCAAAGTATCTACCCGTGCTATCATGTTTTACATTTAATTTTTCAACATAAATTCTTTATATTCAAGAAATGAACAACCAAATGTTGTTTCAACTCTATCGAACCAGTTTATTTGGTGTTAAAAAATCCTAACGTTTCGGAAACACACTGTTTCCATCCTCAGGGGAATCATTTTACAAGAATAATCTAAAAAAAAGTGTAATAATAATTATCTTACTAAAATTATATTAAAATGAACAATTTAATAGGAGTAAAAACTACTTACGAATTAGTTACGAGATGTTCGATTCATCTTTGGGAGTAAGAGTTAATTCTGAGTTGAAATCCAAATTAAAATCAGATATTAGCAGCATCGTGAGGTTATTGGTAGTGTTAATAAAAATATGAATAGATTTCCAATTTAAAATTGTATATATAAAATTTTTATAAAAATTAAAAATGTATTAGAAGTTAAATTGACGTAAGAACAATACAGGTTAAGTTCAGAGAGAATACATTTTTTATTGTGAGAGAAGGATAGAAAAGCATCCTGCTCCCACAAAGATAACTCCAAAAGTGACAGTCAAGGAGAATCAGCTAACCTAGTATCAGAGAGTATTAAAGAGAGGGGAAGGTGACCGTACACTGGACACTAGCGCACCCTGCCGCTTCGGGGAAGAATCTCGATTATATCAACGGCAAGTTTACTTTCTACAATGCGTTTTCTCTGACAGTTAAAAATGTTTTGTATACAAGTTTCATCGTAACGGTTTATAATAAAAATGCCACAATACTGTAGTGTTAGTGCTTGCAACAACAGTACAATACAAAATAAACGATTTTTGTTTTTTAACTTCCAGCGAACTCGACAACGTAAGTACAATAATAGCGAATACAATTGTTCTTGTAGAAACAATATGAAGGGCGTATATATAAACTCACTAAACTGATCTGAAAATTCAGAAAAAAAAGAATAAATTTTAACAATAAGTTGCAACAATCACAACTAATGTAACTCGTGAACCGTAAGCAGGTGAGAATTTAAATAAATATATGTATTTTGTAGTCGTGACGAATGGATACAATTCGCTGAAGTTGTCGAAAACGTTTGTCCCGATTTTCGGATTTGTAATTACCATTTTGAAGAAAAGTGCTTCAAAACTTTCTTTCCGAGACCCTTATTACATCGAGGTGTTGTTCCTACTCTTAAAGACGCTGGAAATAAGTGTAGGAATAAAAAGACTTGTGAAGAAGGTGAATAATTTTGTTGGTGTAAATATTATATTTTTTTACTATTTTTATAGCTACTTAAAATAGCTGTTTTCTGAATTTATAACAATTTTAGCTTTAGATTCAGTGAAATATAATGTCCAAAACAGTGTGAATTTTCTCCGACCGTTGTATAAATAACGATGTTATTTTATATGAATAACGAATTTAGTCATTCGGTCCAGTAAAAATGCGAAAGATTCAGATGTCAGTAATCAAATTTTAATTGTCAATTTTGACAACCAACGTACGTTTCGACCATTTATTTCGGGTCTTCTTCAAAGGTGCAATCATAACCTTTAGTATTATTGCAAATGATGAACATTTAAAATCGTAGAAATTTCATAAAAATTATAATTTTGGAGTGAACATGTATAAAGTATGCCTTTGTGCGATGTTTGAAAGAAATTTGATACGGAAAAAGGTTGCAATTATTCGAGACAAACATAAAATTTAGTTTAAACCTCAAAAAAATGGAAGAGGCTTAAATATATTGAATTTTACTACATTTTATCGGAAAATAAAAAACGAAATATCGTATTTTGGAAGGACAAACATAGACTCTAAACAAAATTCATGCAGGAGATTCATTTTTTGAGTCTATGTTTGTCCTTTCAAAATACGATACTTCGTTTTTTCTTTTTCTTTGAAATGTAGTCAAATTCAGTTTATTGAAACCTCTTGAATTTTCTTGAAGTTTCAATAAAATTTTACAATGTTTGTCTTAACTAATTCAAACTGTCTTTCTGCATCAGAAAGGATTGTTTTTTCTCTTAAACATCATTCATAGAATAACATAATTAATTTTAACTTTTATGGATGTCGAAAATTTTCTGATACAAGCATGAGTATTATAAACAAAAGTTTGAATAATTTAATGTAAATTAAATTGCAAAATTACAGGTACTCGTGAAGGGAAAAGCTTTGACAGCGAAGATGGCGAAAAGGTTCCAAGTGGTGAGAGTGTAATTTTAACAGCTCAAGCAGGGAATAAATCGTTGGAATCGTGTTCAGAAGTGAAATTGGAGTGCAGAAAAGTTCGACAGTTAATAGTAAGTGGTAAGAATTTTAAACGTATAACTTTATGCAATTTAGGAGATTGTTTCTTAATTTTGGATATGGAGCATGAGTCCAATTTACATCTTTTTCCGACGAAAAATAAAAATATTGCTTAATAATAAGCACAAAAATAATATTATTCATTAATTATTATATATTATATTTTATAATTATTTAAAACTTAATATATTGGCTTGTATAGTATGTTTATTGTAAATAAGAGAAATTATAATTATACAGTATACCCAAAGTATACTGAAATATGGATTTCGACGATTATTATACGTTTGGATTGGTTATTTTTTATAAATAAAATATGTATTGTTACAAAAAATGAATTATCTATTATTATTACCTTCTTTACATAGTAATTAATGAAGTAATTTAAAATTTTCAAATACTTTTTGGATTTGAATTTCGCGGCCTTCAGGTTTAGTTCCTTCCCCGAAACTGTAGGAGCGCTGAAACGCGTGTACGGAAAAATATACTGCCCTTCCACTCTTTAATATTAATACTCTCTGCCTAACATAAAATAGGAAAAAAGAAAAGGGCGCCAATTTTCAAAACTAATATAACAGATGAGGTGTTGAGCGCTTATTTAAGAAAGTAGAAACTAGCAAGATAAATTAATTAATTAATTTAAACTGTAAGGAAATCACAAAAAGAAAAAATTATTGTTAGGAAATTTGTGATACATTTTTATAGAAAAAATTCTATTATAGAATTGTAAGATTCATTAGAATGGTCTAGATCAGTTATTTTATTGAGACAATTATCCAGTTCTTTTTTAATAACTTTTGGAGTTATCTTTATGGGAGCAGGATGCTTTTCCATCCTGCTCTTATAATAAAAAATAGTTTTTAATCATTTTTATAATTTTCTTATGTCAGTTATACAGTTTTTATGAATTATTTTAAATATCTGCTACCCTGTATAAATAGTAAATGAACAATTATAAATTTGAATCGCCTTGCAATTAAAATAATTACATTGCAAATGATAGCGTGGATTTATATTTTTTAACCAAAAATCATTGAACTACATATTCAATTTATAAAAGTTTAAAAGTCAAAAGAGTTTTCTTTGAGTGATTTAATTTGCAGCTCAGTTTTCATTACTTCAAATGATAAAATTTCAGCTGAGTTCGAATTTTAAAATTTTAATAAAGGAGACAATGTTTTTCGAATAGGCAAGAAACCATAAATAACCGGAAATTTTTTTCCTCGATAAAAACGGCCACCCTTGAAATGTCTTTAAAATCATTAAAAATTTTTGCTGACATCTACTAAAAAATCGTAATCCTAACTTGTGAATATCTTCAAAAATCATAATTTTGAAAATGAAATTACTTTTTTAATTTTTGTCTCATCAAAAAATTGCATTGGGAGAATTTCTAAATATATTATCGACAGGTATTTATTAGAAATTTCTATTTAAACTTTTTGATATGCTAGAAAAATGATTTTTGGTATTTTTGTAGCATTTTTGAAATCCTATGTATAATTTTTATATTTTTATTCATCTAGCAGAATATTTGATCGAAATTTCTGAAACTCTTTTTTTCCTATAATTAAAATTAAAACTTTATGAACAAAAAACTGTAGTTCATAAACTAAAAATTAAAGCATTAAGAGTAGAACTATTTAAAATTTGAAGCATTTAATATATTATTACTAACTGAAAGTCCTCTAATTTAAGTGTTGTTCCAAGGGCTTAAAAATGAGAGACTATTTTAAATTTAGGATTGTGAGTTTGCGACATTAACCCGTTGAAATTACTTTAAATCTTTTATTAATAAATTATTTAATTCAAAATCGCAAAATTTTGAACGTTTAGTATGAAAATCGATTAGCTTTTCTTCCACCAACAAATATTGTTAAATTTTAGATAGTTACGCTTTTACACTGTTCATATGTATTTGAAGAACTCACATTCACAGTAAATTGATAAATTAGAAGATTTAAAATTTTTAAGGTTAAAATTTG
>CAKNYM010050466.1:156310-186206 GCA_932195095.1 Andricus curvator | reverse complement strand
TATATATATATATATATATATATATATATATATATATATATATATCAATTGTCGCTGTTTACCTAAATTATAGAAAGAAAAGAAAAACCGCTGAAGACTATGTTGAGTTTTTGAGTAACTTTGACATTTTTTTCCCCTCTTGTAAAATTGTGAAAAGTTTAAAATAAAGTGAAAATTGCAAAAAAATTGATAACATATCATTTACGGTATAACCTCAAAAAATATCATCTGAAACAGAAATTATTTATGAACGAGTTAGATTATTAATTTAAAATGTTGTTTTTAGTAATTGCGTAAAATTTTTTTGTAAATTGACAAGGAAAATTCTTTGAGATTATGTAATTATTAAACTACATTTTGTAATAAATTGTGGTTGACGAATTTTAGTCGAAACAAAAACTTATGATAGTTATAACGGTACTAATAGCCAATTTAGAGGTTATGTTATGCATGGTTATATATATGTGACAGAAGAAAGACCGCGTAAAATTCAAATTAAAATTAAATTAAAATTAAAATTACCTGTATTATTGTCAAGTTGAATATGTATCATTTCCAAAAGATTGCGTTTGTCTAAATTTGATTCAGATTCAAGAATTAAAACATTATTAATAACAAAATCGAAAGTATGCGAGTACTTATAAGCATGTTTTGCTAAAGCTGTATTTTGCTGATTATTATCAATTGATCTTTCATGTTCTCTATTTCTCAGCTATAATGATCTACTAGTTTGGCCAATATAGTTTTTTTTACAATTTTTACAAGTATGTCTGTACACACTGTTGCATTTTTTTCCTTTTTCTATTTTATTTTTAGTACTTTGAAATAATATTTTATTGAATTTTTGTTCAACTGAAAAAACTAATTGGATGTTACATTTTTTGAAAATTCTAAAAAGATATTCGTCATAACCTGCAATATATGGTAAAACTATTAATTTTGTCTCTTCTGAGTTTAAGTTTAAATTGTTATTAAGGGCATGCTCTACGGTGACCACGTGACCAAACCAGTCCTCGGTTATGAAATTTTACACATTATTTTTTACATGAATAATTTGTTTCAAAATTATTACTCAAACTAAATATACAAACGCAATTTATTGTCTCATTTCCTATATTCCAAATTTTGAGAGCGATATATCATTGCGTTTGGACATGGTGAACACCAAAAAAAATTTCATAACCAAGGACTGGTTTGGTCACGTGATCACCGAAGAGCATGCCCTTAAATTGTATATTTTGATTAATCTTTCTGATTTTCTCATAACGTTCAGCGATTTTAGTTTTCAACAATTCTACTGGATAACGATTTTTTAAAAGAGTATTTTGTACTAAATCAAGGGTTTCCTTATAGTATCCTGCATCAACTAATTTTATAGCTCTGTCTACTAATCCGTATATTACTCCGATTTTATGATAAATAGGATGACATGAATCATAGTTAAAAAAACGACCTGACCAAATTGATTTGCGGAACCAATTTGTTACAATTTTGTTGTTTTCTATTGCGAGATTTAAATCAAGAAAGTTAATTCTTTCATCATTTGCCAATTCTATGGTAAATTTTAATTTGTGATCTGCTTGGTTAAATCTTTGTAAAATATTGTTAATTTTGTCTTTTGGAATACATAAAAGAGTGTCGTCGATGTACCTAACATAAAATACAATAGGATATTGAACTGATTTTAAGATTTCTTGTTCAATATTTTCCATAACTAAGTTAGCTAGAGCTGCTGATATGGGTGATATCCCATTATATAAAAAGAAAAAAAATACATTCATCTTATAATTAAAATTAATAATGTCCATCAAAAGTTATACAGTTTATATATATTCTTGTGCATTTTATAATAACTATTTATCTTAATAAAAAGAATTGTATTTAATACCCATTTTGAATTCCGCGCCAACTGCGGCCAACCAGTGCACGACCCTAACGCAAGCGCAGTAGCCCAAGGCGCCCACATTGGCATCCACTGTTTATAATATCTTTGTAGAAAACCTTGTAATTAGACCTGCCCATCCCTGATCAGAGTAAAGAACACAACTGAAGACCACGTGAAAAACCTGAAAACCGCGAACTGTTTTACATATGTGTTTTTGTTGTGGTTTTTTGTGCTTTTGACTGAAATATTGTGTTTGATAGCAAAAATGATAAGCTTAGAAACTTCTCTAAAAGTGGGAAAATCTCCAAAGAAACTTCCAAGTGAGTGTTACGCATTTTTTATTACATTTTTGTTCAGAAAAATGCGGGCTGCCTGTAAAGTATTTGCCAAAAAAAATCATATTCTGCGATTGTTGCAAATATTCAGTAAAGCAATATGTTCTTTTAATATTGCTTAAATACTTATTTTTATTCATCTTTCTATTTGATATGCAGAAATTTGAATTAGCGAGTTTTAACATTTTTTAAGAAGATAACCTCAAATTGAAGACCTTTTTTTTCGTTTTTTACCGTCTGCATACGCCAAATTTTTCATTTCGAATACTATGCCAGTTGGAAAACGGCTTTTATTTATTGTTGAAATTATTCCAAGCTTACAAGTTTTTTATAAATTTAAATTTAGAAACTCGTTTTTTATAACAAAAGGTGCGTTCTGACTACGACGTTCTTGGAATTAAAAAAAAAAAACAAGAATCTAAGAATCAAATTTGAACAATACACTCGTAAATGTGTCATTTAAACATTTTTTTAAATAAAATAAAAGAATAGACAATTTTTAATTAATTGGAATTCTAAATATTTCTAACACAATTTAAATTGTAAATGATTCTTTAATAAGAAAGGCAACAATTCGGTTTTTAACTTTTTGACCACATGCATTTCCAATATTTTAATGATTTCAAACTAATACAAAAGATTTCGCAAATATTGCAAAGATTTCTTAAAGATTTTGAAAAAATACAAGAATTTCAAAGATTTCAAAAAGGGTACAGTACACCAGATTTCAAAACATTTCAAAGATTTTAAATCATTTCAAATTTTGTTAGAAGATTTCACAAAGGTTTAAAATATTCCAGTTATTTAAAAAAAAATGAAAAATATTTCAAACAATTCATAAGGATTTCAAAGATTTCAAAAGAAAAATTAATTTTCAATAAAAAAATTAATTGTCTAACAAAAAAGAATACTTTTTAACAAGATACATGAAGTTTAAACGAAATATTTTAATTTTCAGTGAAATTTTTAACCAAAAAAGTGAATTAGTCACTGAAAAGATTAATATGCCATCACAAAAGACAAAGTTTCAATAAAATACAAAAATTTTCAAACAATCTGTTGAATTTTCAACTGAAGAAGATTTATGTTCAAACAAACATGATACAGTTAAATTTTCAGTCTAAAGTTTTATTTTCAATAAAAAAAACTAATTTTGAACCAATAAGATTACTTTTTTACCAAAAAAAAAAATACATTTTTAATAAAATAGTTGAATTTTCAACTGCAGAAGATAAATGTTTAACCAAACATGGCATAGTTCAATTTTCAATTAAAAAAAAAAATAATAATATAAAAAATGTTAACAAAATAGTTAAATTGTAACAAAGTAGTTCCACTTAGTAGATTTTTTTCTAAAGAAAGGGTAATTAATGCGCGGAGCGCGCACAATAAGGTGGTCCAAACATTTTTTCCCCCATTTTTTACGAACAACGCCCGGAATTTTGTTCGAATCCACACAAAAATAAAAAATTTTTTTCTTTAAATTATTTCAATAATAATAATAATTTTGAAAGCCTCATTGCTTGATTAAATGTAAACGTCCGATTGAAACTTTATAAACTATTCTTATTTGAAAAATTAAACGCTCTTATTAATTTCCAAATCCTATTCAAATATTCTTTCAATCTCAAATATTCCATTTTTAACCCATTTAATTTGAAATTTTCTTATTAAGTAAGACATTTTTTCGAATTTTTAGCAATATTTTACTTTTCATTCAAAATTAGCAATTATAAATCAAATATTAAAAACTGTACGTTATTATTAAAGCTTTGTACGTTACAATTTTAATTGTTCTATTCAACACATTTTTAATATCTAAGTGAAATTATTGAATTTTGAGGAATAAATAACAATTGAACAATAATTATCAATTTGGAAAAAGTTTGAGTTAGTTTAAGATATATTACCAGTTTTGAGCACGGTTTTGAGAAAATACAAACTTAATTCAAATCTGAAAAAGATTTCGAAAAATAAAAAAAAAAAATTTAGATTTTTGAAGGTTTCGAAATAAAATTTGGAAGCTTTTTATTGATCTTTAAAGATTTTGAGAAAGTAAAAAAAATTTCTTAACTTTGCTGGAAAAATTTTAAATGATTTTTTATTTTGAAACATTAATTTTTAAAGAATATTTAAAAAGATATAAAAATTTTTTGAATAATAAATAACAATTGAACAATTATTGATTTGGAAAATAATCGAGTAAGTTTTGAATATATTTAGAAGTTTTGAAAAGTTTCCAAAATAATTTGAAACATGAAGAGATTTAAAAACTCTTAAAACACAATGTAGATTTTTGAAGATGCCGAACACAAAATTTATAAGCTTTTTAAGCATTTTGAAAGGTTTTAAATGAATAAAAAATTTGTATCAAAATTTCTAGAAAAACTAACAATAATTTTTTTTTCAATTAATTTAAAAAGAATATTTATTAAGATTTACAAAATTTTCGAAAAAGAATCTGGATGATTTTAAGGTAATTTCTTTACTTTTGCAAGATTTTCCAAAAAAAATTTGAAAGTTCGAGTTGCAAGATAATAAAATTATTATTAGATTCCTGGAAAATTTTTAAATTATTTTTTTTAAACGAATATTTAAAAAGATTTCAAAACAAATTTCAATGTAGAAATGAATGTTTCTAGCTTTAAATTGCTTATAATTACATGTACACCATTAAGCCATTTCCCTTTCGGGGTAGGCGTGACACTACCCGATTCGGGTAGTGTTTCTAGGTTGATATATATATATATATATACATAATTTTAAAAATTTACACATTTTTTTATTCCTTCTTATTTTTAAATATTTTAACTGTACAATGTATAAAAGTTCAAAATTTAAATTTTGCAGTTTAACGGATTTTAATTTAAAAAATTTCAATTGAAAAGTTTTTAAAGCTTTCTTTTTATACGCGAAAATTACTGAGCGTTTGAATCAACATTTTTTAAAGTTTTAATTTGAAAAGTTTAAAATTTAAAAGTATTCCACTTTGAGTGTTTTAATTTGCGGTTCAGTTTTTATAACTGCAAATGAAAAAATGTTCCCTGATGGAAAAAATTTTTACAAGAAAGTACATCATTTCTACAACTGTAGTTTTTTGTTCAAACGTGTAGTTTTTTGTAAGAAATGTAGAAAATTTAACAAAAAAATACAATTAAATACAAATAGCTAATTTTTTCTTATATTTTCTTGTAGAAAAGTGAAAAAGTTAACAATAAAGTACAAGTTTCTACAATTAAAAAATTTGTATAACTTTTTATCAATATATTTTTTTACTTTTTTGTAAAAATCTACAAAGTATTATAGAAAAATTCAGAATTTTACATTTTTTTAATTTTAGTGTTTGACTTCATAAAAACTTTTAATTTTACGTAAGTTATTGTAGAAAATTACAAATATTTACAAAAAAAATACAAGATTTCACAAAAGTTTAAATATTGGTAAACTTTACTTAAAATAATGTTGTATATTTTTACCAAGAACTTTTGCTATTTATTATAATCAATCGCACTGAACTGTAGTTCGATTATTGAAAATTGAACAATAATTGACTTTACAGAACGATTCAATTTTTCAATTTGAAAGCCTCAGTAGTTAAACAAATGTAAACGCCCGATTGAAACTTTATAAACTATTCTTAATTTAAAAAATTAAACGCTCTTATTCAATTCCAAATCCTATTCAAATATTGTTTCAATCTGAAAGATTCAATTTTTAAACCAATTAATTTGAAATATTTTAATTTAATAACTTTTCATTTAAAATGAGCCATTATTAATCAAATATTAAAAACTTAACAATTTTAAACTGAATTATTTGAAATAGAAAGCCTTGAATCGTTATTATTTCAGAGAATTAAATTAAAACTTTGTACGTTACAATTTTAATTGTTCTATTTAACAATTTTTTAATAGGTATGTAAGTAAAATTATTGAATTTTGATACATAAAATACATTTGCACAATTTATCAATTTGGAAAAAATTTGAGTTAGTTTAAGAGATATTTACCGGTTTTGAGAAGATCCAAACTTAATTAAAAACTGAAAAATATTTCGAAAAGTAAAAAACTAAATTAAGATTTTTGAAGATTTCGAAATAAAATTTTTAAGCTTTTTATTAATCTTCAAAGGTTTTGAGAAAATAAAATTTCTTAACTTTGCTGGGAAAATTTAAAATGATTTTTTATTCTGAAAAATTAATTTTAAGAGAATATTTAAAAAGATTTTAAAACAAATTTTAATGTATAAATTAATGTTTCTATCTTAAAATTGCTTAAAATGACCTAGTTGACTGTTATATCTGAAAAGATTAATTTTTAATCGAAGAAAATGAATTTTCAACCAAATAGTTGAATTTTGAACTAAAAAAGATAAGTTTTCAACCAAGAATGGAATAGTTACATTTTCAATTAAAACAAAAAATTAATTTTTATTTAAAAAAAAGATTTCTACCAGTTAAATTTAACACAAAAAAACGATTTTTTTAAATAGTTGAATCCTCAACCTAAAAGATTAATTAAAAAATACGAAGATTAATTTTTTACCCGAAAAGACGAATTTTCAATAACAAACATGAACTTTCTACAAAACAGTTGAATTTTCAACTTAAAAATATGAATTTTCAACAATAAAGATAAGTTTTCAACCAAAAATGGAATAGTTAAATTTTCAGTTAAAAAAAATTAATTTTCATTGAAAAAAGAGATTTTTACCAGTTAAATTTAAGCGAAAAAACGATTTTCTAACAAAATAATTAAATCCTCACCCAAAAAGATGAATTAAAAAAAAAGAAGTATAATTTTTTACCCGAAAAGACGAATTTTCAATAAAATGCATTAGTTTTCTACAAAACAGTTTTGAAAAGATTCCAAAATAATTTGAAACGTGAAAAGATTTCAAAACATTTAAAACACAATGTAAATTTTTGAAGATTTCAAACACAAAATTTATAAGCTTTTCAATAATTTTAAGAGGTTTTAAATGAATAAAAAATGTGTATCAAAATTCCTCGAAAAACTATCAATAATTTTTTTTTAATTAATTTAAAAAATATATTTAATAAGATTTTCAAAAATTTCGAAAAAGAATCTGGTTGATTTGAAGGTAATTTTTTTACTTTTGCAACATTTTCCAAAAAATTTTGGGAAAGTTCGAGTTCCATGATAATAAAATTATTATTAGATTCCTGGAAAATTTTTAAATTATTATTTTTTCAAACATATTTTTAAGCAAATATTTAAAGAGATTTCAAAACAAATTTTCATGCCTAAATTAATGTTTCTAGCTTAAAATTGCTTAAAATTACATAATTTGGAAAACTTATACATTTTTTTATTCAGTCTTCAATTCGTAGCATTAAAAATGATAGCGTGGGTTTCTTTTTTTCATGTAATATTTTAATTGTACAATGTATAAAAGTTAAAAATTGAAATTTTGTAATTTAACGGCTTTTAATTTTAAAATTTCCAATGGAAAAGATTTTAAAGCTTTCATTTTATAAGCGAAAATGACTAAGGGTTTGAATTAACATTTTTTAAAGCTTTAATTTTAAAAGTTTAAAATTCAAAAGTTTTCCACTTTGAGTAGATTCTTGTAGAGAATTAAAACTACAATAAAATACAACAATGTAAAAAAAATACAAAAAAAGTAGGTACAAAATTCGTGTCAATAATAGAAAAAAGTTTGTACTTTCCTGTAATTTTGGTTGTAATTTATTGTATTCATTTGTAGATTCTTGTGAAAATAGTTTTAGTTTTCTGTACTTTTTGGTAAAAATTTTCCACCAGGGAATAGACAAATAGTTAAAAATTTGAGAAAAAACCGTAACTTTTTACCATTAAGCAAAGAGAATATCATTAACAATAATAATAAATTGTTTAAACAATTATTTTTGTTAACTTGAATTAATTATTACTTCACTCTAATTGAAAAATGGACAAAAGTTAAAAAATTCAGAAAAAACCGCAACTATCTAGTATTAATATAGAAGGTGGCTATAGACAATAATAATTTGTTTAAACCATTTTTTTTCTATATTAAATTAAATATTAACTTACTCCAAGTGAAAGCTGAACAAAAAGTTGAAAATTTCAGAAAAAACCGCAATTTCTAGCATTATTCAAATATAATATTAATAATATTATTCAAATATAAAAATATAATTTAAAAAAAAAACCGCGACTTTCTATCTCCATTCTAAGAGAAAATTGATAAAAACAATAATAAATTGTTTAAACAATTCATGTAAACATCTAATTATCAGTATAAAGTAGTGTTTTATGTATCAGAAAAAATTTGCATTGAAAAAAACCCGCAAAAAATTATGATTGGCGCCAAAAACTCGCATAACCCATTTTTTCACTTACGGGTTTTTTTTGGGACCCTATAAAAGAGACTTATCAGGGTGGCGACTTGACCGGGAAATGACCTGGAATTTGATTGACCGGGAAATGACCGGGAATTTAATTTAAAACCCGGGAATTTACTTCTGATCATAGCAAAATTCAAGAAATATAATTTCACTTGGAACAGGGATTGTTTTACATGGAATGGGAATTTTTTAAAGGAATTATAATTCGGATTGAGAAAAAAGGAAATTTTAAAAATCCCTCTTTCAAGTCAGAATTCGTCACAATTTGAAAGTTCCCTCTTCTAAATTTTAGGTAATAAAAGTACTTCAAGCAGTTTTCAGAGTAGAAGTAGAATTTCAAAGAAGAAATATTTCTGAATTATAATAGAAATTTTTTTTACATTCTTCGTTGCGAATTCATCGTTTTTTAGTTAGAAATTCAACTACTGGGTTAAAAGTTAAACTTTTGTTAAAAATTAATTTATCTTTTTTTGATGAAAATTCAACTATTTGGTTGAAAATTTATGTACTTTGTGGAACATTCATCTATTTTTGTAGACAATTAAACTTTATGGTTGACAATTCATCTTTTTGGCATAAAATTAAACTATTCCAGTTAAAGATTCATCATTTCAGTTGAAGATTCATCATTTTATTTGAAAATTCACCAGTTTGGTTGAAAATTAATTTCTTTAAACAAAAATTTAACTGTTCCATTCTGAGTTGAAAATTAAAATTTTCAAGTTCGGAATTCCACAATTTGGATAAAAATTTGTCTTTTTAATTGAAAATTTAACTATTCCGATGAAAATTCATGTATTTTGTTAAAAAATCGATTTTTTTGTTGGTAAAAAATATATTATTTTTCTTTGAAAGTTAACCTTCTTGTTTAAAAATTCTTCTTTACGTTTAAAAATTCAAGTATTCCAGACAAATATTTATGATTTTAGTTGAAATTTCATCTTTTAGGTTGGAAATGAAATTCTTTGGTTGAAAGTTAAACTCTTTTGTTAAATTTGTTGTTGTTGTTGTTGAAGATTCATCGTTTTAATTAAAAATTCATTTCTTTGGTTGAAAAATGAGCTGTTTCATTGAAAACTTTTTTTTTCTTTGGAATTCAACTGGTTGAAAATTCTTTTTTTTTAAACATTAGTTTCTTAAACTGAAAAATTTAAATCTTCCATTTTTCGGTGAAAATGTGTCCTGTTTAGTTGAAAATTCAACTATTTTTTTGAAAATGTATGTATTTTATTGAAAATTCGTGTTTTTTTATTTAAAATCAAACTATTTTGTTGAAAATTTGTTTTATTTTTGGTTGAAAATTAATTTTTTTGCTGAAGATTTCAATTTTTGGTTGAAAATTTATCTTGTTTAGTTCAATATTTGACGATTCGGATGAAAATTTGTCTTTTTTAATTGAAAATTCAAATATTTTGTTGAAAATCCATCGTTTTAATTAAAAATTCATTTCTTTGGTTGAAAAATGAGCTGTTTGATTGAAAATTTGTTTTTTCTTTGGATGTTTTTTGGTTGGAAATTTTTTTTTTTTTCAACTGAAAATGTAACTAATAATCCAGTTGAATATTTCATAATTTTAGTTCAAAATTCATGTCTTCGGTTGAACATTCATTTTTGACTAAAAATTTGATTATTCAATTTTTGGTTGAAAAATTATCTTTGTTAGTTGAAAATTCGTCTTTTTTGGTAGAAATTAATCTTCTTGGTTGAAAATTAATCTTTTGGTCAAAAATTCAATTATTCTAGTTAATGATTCATCATTTCAGTTAAAAATTCATCTTTCTGGTTTGAAATTCAACTATTGCAGTTAAATATTTACAATTTTATTTGAAAATTCATCACTTTGTTTGAAAATGTAACTATTATTTTGAAAGTTAGTTTTTGTTGTTGTTAAAAGTTAGTTTTTTGTTGTTGAAACTAATTTTTTTAACTGAAAATGTAACTTATTTCAATTGAAAATTCCATAGCTGTTGTTGAAAATTCATCTGTTTGGTTAAACATTAATTTTTTTAACTTGAAATTTAATTATTAAAGTTTTGGTTGACAATTTATCTTTTTTTAGTAAAAATTAATTTTTTGGTTTGAAAATTGAACTATTTCAGTTAAAGATTCATTGTTTTAGTTGAAAACTCTTATGTTTGGTTTACAAATAATTTTTTAAACTAAAAATGTTACTATTCCATTTTCGATTGAAAATTATTATTTTTTCAGTTCAAAATTGAACTATTTGGTTAATAATTTGTCTTCTTTTATTAAAACTTCAAACCTTTCTTTAAAAGTTAATGTATTTGGTTGAAAAATTGTATTTTTGGGTAGAAAATTAATCTTTTTATTTAAAATGTAATTTTCTTTAAAAATTCGTCTTTTTAGTTGAAAATTTATCTTTTTGGATTAAAATTTAACTATTCCAGATAAAGATTCATAATTTGATTTGAAAATTCATCACTTTGGTTGAAAATTGAACTATTTTATTGAAAATCCGTTTTTTTTGTTGAAAATTAATTTTTTCAACCGAAAGTTTAACTGTTACATTTTTTTATAAAAAATTGATATTTTTTAGTGGAAAATTTAAGTATTTTTTTCAAAATTCATTTATTTTGCAACGTTTTGCTCTGTTGTGTTAAAAGATGTTTAGAACGAACGTCATGAATTAAAATAAATGTTTGCGTTTTGCGGCAAATATAAATATGTTACTTTGAGTTGACCGGGAAAATTGAAAAACTTAACCGGGAAATGCCCGGGAATTTGAAATCGTCCGCCGAATCGCCACCCTGCTTATGGGAGCGTTATTTGAAGAGTAATATTTTATTCGTATTCTATGGCTAATTGTGAAGAGAAATGTTTAGTTTCAACCCGATTCAGCTAATGTTGAGGTTTCTGAATAAAATGGACAAAAACGTCTTTTTTTCTTATGGGAGATACGTTTTAAACTTCATGGGGCTTGCGCTACCTCCAAGTATCATTAAAAAAAAGGATTTATTTTTGTGTGGATTCGAAAAAAAAATTTCTAATTCATTTTTGGACCACCCTGGCGCACAATGTTCTAGTTTCTTAAATTTGAAATGCAATCTTTCTGTGCCTAATTTTTCTAAATTTTTAAAGTCGCAATGAGCGAAGAAGAGGAATCAGGATCCGAAACTGGATCAGAAAACGTTCATTCAATGGATGGAGAAGCAAATATGGAAAGTGCAGACGAAGGAATTGACAATAGTTCCGCCGATGAAGGAGATGAGTCAAACACAGAAGAAGAGGCTGAAGAAAATCCCTCTGCAAACAGCATCACGGATAAAACAAAAGCAAATCCCAATTGGGCAGATGCCATGCGAAAGGTTTTGCACACCAAAAAACCGAAACGAAAAAAGACCATTGTTTTATCGAAAGCCAAGAAACTTTGCGACATTGTCGCCAAAGGAAAGAAGGAACCTCTGCCTTTCGAAATCGAAGGTACTGATGGCGAAATTACGAAAGAAGTATCTGTGAAAAAAGAAACCGAGGAAGAAAAAGAAGACGCTGGCCAGAAAAAACGGAGAAGGAAAGAAATTAAAACTGGAATCAGAATTAAGCCTTCGATTTTGGATAGAGAAAGGGAAAGGACGCTTCAAAGAATTGCTACAAAGTATGTCAATTATTCATAAATTAACTAAACCTTTTTTTAAATATAAAGTCACAATAGTCAGTCACTTTTTCAAATGAAAATATCACTTTAGTTACTTTGTTCAATAAATTGAAACAGAGAACCGAAGGATTTCAGAATTTTATCGAATTTTTTTTTAATTCCTTTAAATTCTTTTCAATTCACACTTGATGCTTTGGAATTTCCTTGAAATTGCCAAAATTGAATTAATATTTTTAATTTTGTTTGATTCCTAGAAGATTCATCTTAATTTGTAATGAATTTGATCAGATTCTTATTCCCTAATTCAATTTACTCCCATTTATCAGAATTCAGTGGAATTTGATTGGAGTTAAAAAATGTTGTTTCGTTTAGTTGAATTATTTTTAATTCGTCCTGAATTCATATGAATTTCATCGAATTCTAAAATCATTCCAATTTTATTGAAATCAATAAAATATTTTGGATTTAAAAATCTTTTTCAATTCATTTCAATTTTTTTCAATTAACTTGAATTCATTTAGAATACACCCTGAATTTGTATTAATTTATTCTGAATTCTTTTAAACGCTTTTTTTAACTATTTTTTTTTGTCGAAAATTAATTTTTTGAACTAAAAATGTAACTATTCCATTTTCAACTAAAAATGTATCTTTTTCAGTTCAAAAACAACTATTTGGTTGAAATTTTAAATTTTTTAGTTTTAAATTCTTGTATTTTGTTGAAAATTTGTATTATTTGGTGGAAAATTAATTTTGTAGAAAAATTCACGTTCTTGGTTGAAAATTCAACTAATTGGTTGAAATTATTTCTCAAAAATTTATCATTTTAGTTAAATATTAGCTTCCCTGCTTGAATTTTAACTATTTTCTTTTTAAAAAATGTTGAAAAGTAATATTTTAACTGAAAATTGAACTCTTCGAGATGAAGATTCATCATTTTCGTTTAAAATTATCTCTTCGGTTGAAAATTTAACTATTTT
The DNA here is from genome assembly GCA_932195095.1 of Andricus curvator. NCBI lineage: Eukaryota > Metazoa > Arthropoda > Insecta > Hymenoptera > Cynipidae > Andricus > Andricus curvator. The sequence goes on along the minus strand of CAKNYM010050466.1, from coordinate 173,024 downwards.
GTTCAAAACTTAAATTTTTTAATTTTAAATTCTTGTATTTTGTTGAAAATTTCTATTTTTTTGGTGGAAAATTAACCTTGTTATTGAAAAATTCACGTTCTTGGTTGACAATTCAACTACTTGGTTAAAATTATGTCTTAAAAATTCATCATTTTAGTTGAATATTAGTTTCCTTGCTTGAAAATTTAACTATTTTATTTAAAAATCTTTTTCTTTTTTAAATTAGTTTTTCATACTGGAAATTTAACTTTTACACTTTTGGTTGAAAATTTATCTTGTTCAGTTGAAAATCTATTTGTTTAAAAAAATATGTACTTTGTTAAAAATTCTTTTTTTTTAAATTGAACTATTTTGTTGAAAATTTGTTTAATTCTTTGTTCAACATTTTTTTTTACTGAAGATTTAACCTTTCCATGTTTGGTTGAAAATTTATCTTGTTTAGTTTAAAGTGCAACAATTTGTTTGAAAATGTATGTATTTGTTTGAACATTGATAGAAAATTAATGGTTCATCTCTTTGTTTGAAGATTGATAGAAAATGAATGGTTCATCTCTTTGTTTGAAAATGTAACTATTTTGTTGAAAATTCGTTTGTTTTTTTGTAGTAAATTCATTTTTTTAACTGAAAATTTATCTATTCCAATTCAAATTTCATCATTTTAGTTGAAAATTCATCTCTATTGTTGAAATTTTTTTTTCAAATTAAAAATGAATTTTTTTAACTAAAAATTTAACTATTCCATTTTTGGTTTTAAATTTATATTTTTCAGTTGAAAATTCAATTATTTCTTTGAAAATGTATGTATTTTGTTGATAATTCGTCTTTTTTAGTAGAAAACTAATGGTTTGTCTCTTTGCTTGAAAATTCATCTTTTTGGTTGAAAATTTATTTTTTTAACTGAAAATTTAATTATGCCATTTTTTATCGTATCTTTCTTGATGAAAGTTGGACTCTTTCTTAAAAAATTAAATTTTGGGTTGAAGATTCATCATTTTAGTTGAAAGTTCATCTCTTTGATTGATAATTAATATTTTTTAGTTCAAAATTCAACTATTTGGTTGAAAATTCAACTATTTGGTTGAAAATTCATCATTTTAGTTGAAAATTCATCAGTCTGGTTGAAAATTAATTTCTTTAACTGAAAATTTAAGTGTTTCATTTTTAGTTGAATATTGATATTTTCTAGTTCAAAATTCAACAATTTAGGTGAAAATTTGTCTTTTTAAATTGAAAATTCACATATTTTGTTAGAAAATTGATTTTTTCTTTGGTGGAAAATTATCTTTTTATTTCAAAGTTAAGTCGAAGATTTAAAAATTCTTCTTCTCTGTTAAAAATTCAAGTATTCCAGTTAAATATTTATCATTTTAGTTGAATATTCATCTCTTAGGTTGAAAATAAAATTATTTGGTTGAAAGTTAAACTGTTTAGTTAAAAATTAATTTTTTTGGTTGAAGATTCATAATTTTAAATTAAAATTCATCTCTGGTTGAAAATTGATCTTTCGCACTTAAAAATTAAACTATTTGTTTGAAAATTTATATACTTTGTGGAAAATTCATCTTTTTTTGTAGAAAATTAAACTTTATGGTTAAAAATTCATGTTTTTGTCATAAAATTCAACTATTCCATTGAAGATTCATCATTTTAGTTGAAAATTCATCAGTTTGGTTAGTAATTAATATCTTTAACTGAAAATTTAACTGTTCCATTTTTAGTTGAAAATTGATCTTTTCTATTTCAAAATTCAACAACTTTGATGAAAATTTGTCTTTTTTAATTGAAAATTCAACTATTTCGTTGAAAATTCACGTATATTTTTAAAAAATCGATTTTTTTGGTAGAAAATTATCTTTTTCTTTGAAAGTTAATCGTCTTGTTTAAAAATTCTTCTTTTCGGTTAAAAATTCAAGCATTCCCGTTAAATATTTATCATTTTAGTTGAAATTTCATTTATCGTTTTAATTAAAAATTCATTTCTTTGGTTGAAAAATGAGCTGTTTGATTGAAAACTTGTTTTTTCTTTGGAATTCAACTGGTGGAAAATTCTTTTTTTTTTAACATTAGTTTTTCAAACTGAAAAATTTAACTCTTCCATTTTTGGGTGAAAATTTATCCTGTTTAGTTGAAAATTCAACCATTTGTTTGAAAATGTATGTATTTTATTGAAAATTCGTGTTTTTTTGTTCAAAATCGAACTATTTTGTGGAAAATTTGTTTTATTTTTTGTTGAAAATTAATTTTTTTGCTGAAGATTTCACTTTTCCATTTTTGGTTGAAAATGTATCCTGTTTTGTTGAAAATTCAACTGTTTGCTTGTAAATGTATTTATTTTCTTGCAAATTTGTTTTTTTGTTCGTTTAAAATTGGACTATTTTGTTGAAAATTTATTTTATTTGTTGTTGAAAATTAATTTTTTTTTACTAAAGATTTCACTCATTTATTTTTGGTTGAAAATTTATCTTGTTTAGTTGATTTATTTTTAGTTACTTCATCTCTTTGGTTGATTATGTAACTATTTTGTTGAATATTTGTTTTTTCAGTGTTAAATTATTTTTTTTATCCGAAAATTTAACTATTTCAATTAAAGATTCATATTTTTAATTGAAAATTCATCTCTTTTGCTGAAATTTCACCATTTTATTGAAAATAAATTTTTCTATTGACAATTAATTTTTTAAACTGAAAATTTAACTATTCCATTTTGGTTTAAAATTGACCTTTTTCAGTTGAAAATTCAACTTTCTGGTTAAAATTTCAAGCTGCTTTGTTAAAAAAAAATTTTTTGGTTGAAGTTTCATTATTCTAGTTTGTCTTTTTTCCCGGAATTATTCTTCTTGGTTGAAAATTCATCTCTGTGGTTGAAAATTGAACTACTGTGTCGAGAATTCGTTTTCTTTGGTTTGAAAATTAATTTTTTCAATTAAAAAGTGAACTATTCCATTTTTTGTTGAAAATTTATATTTTTCAGTTCAAAGTTTAACTATTAGGTTGAAAATGTTCCGTTTTTAGTTAAAAATTCATCTTTCTAGGTAGAAAATTAACGTTGTTGGTGGAAAATTCACCTTTTTGATTGAAAATTAATTTTATTTGTTTAAAAATTTATATTTTTTAAGTTAAAAATTCATGTAATTTGTTGAAAATTAAACTATTGGTAAAAAATTATGTTTTTTTGATGAAGGTTTATAATTTTACTTAAAATTTCATTTCTTTCCTTCAAAATTTAACTTTTTTGATGAAGATTCGTTTTTTTAGTTGAAAATTAATTTTTTAAACTGAAAATGTAACTATACCATTTTTGCTTCAAAATTTATCCTTTTTAGTTGAAAATTCATTCATTTTGTTGAAAACTCGTCTTCTTGGCTTGAAAATTCAACATTTTGGATGAGATTTTTTTTCTTTATTATTGAATCATAAATCTTTCATGGTTTGAAATTTACCTATTTTGTTGAAAATTCCTTTTTTTGGTTGAATATTAGTTGTTTCGGCTGAAAATTTGTCTTTTTTGGTATAAAATTAATCTTTTGGGTTGAAAATTCAACTATTTGGTTTAAAATGCATTTTTTTGTTTGTCGAAGATTGATAATCTATTTTTGGTTGAAAATTGATCATTTTTAGTTGAAAATTCACTTCTCTCACTGAAAATTTAATTATTCTAATTGTTGTGAAAAATTGATTTTTTTGTTAGAAATGTAATCTTCTTGGATGAAAATTCATCTCTTTAGTTGAAAATTTAACTATTTTATTGAAAATTCCTTCTTTTCTTAGTTGAAAATTAATCTTTTTGGCTGAAAATTTGTTTTTTTGATAGAACATTAATCTTTGGGTTAAGAAATTCAACTATTTGGTTACAAATTCATTTTTTTGTTTGTCGAAAATTCATCATTCTAGTTAAAAATTCACTTCGTTAACTGAAAATTTAACCATTTCATTTTTTGTGGAAAATTGGAACTTTTTTGATAAAAATATAATCTTTTTGATAGGAAATTCATCTTTTTGGTTAAAATTTTATTTGGTTGAAATTTTTTTTTTAGTAAAAAATTCATGAAATTTCTTGAAAAGACCTTTTTTGGTAAAAAATTTATCTTTTAGGTTGAAACTTGAATTATTTTGTTAAAAATTCATTTTTTGTTGAAGATTAATGATTTTAGTCATTTATTTAATTTAATTCACTTGAATTATTTTAGATTGATCTTGAATTCGTATGAATTTCATCGAAGTCTCTTGAATTCCCTTGAATTCTTCTATATTCACTCGAATTTCACTATGGTCATTTTTTCAATACTTTTGAATTCTTTTGAATTGGAATTGAATTATTTTGAACTAGAACATTGTGCTTTCTTTAGAAAAAAACTCGGTTCATTTTCCAATATTTTGTTCATTTTTATATAAAAATTTTATTTTTAACTTTCAAGATAAATGAAAAAAATCTCAAGATAAATGAAAAAATCCCATTATTTGTGTTCATGTTTAAACTGAGAACAATTCCAGATTATTGTTAAATAACAGTCAAAATGGTATTTTTACAATAAAAGAAAAATAACCATTTTTGCATATTTTCATTGCACTATTTAGATTTAAATAATAATTTTGAAAACCAAGACTTACCACAGGTTAATCTTCGCTAGTTCTATTAAAAATTATCATTTTTCAATATGAATACATTTTAGAAAAACATAAAAATGTGGAATTTAGAAGGTATTTAAATAAGTTCTTACTCAAATCATTCTGTCAATTTTTCATTGGTTCCAGGATTTTTGTCCCAATATATCTTGATTTGATAACTTCTTAATTCAAAAATCAACTATTTTTACGAAATTTTTGTTGTAAATTTACTTTTTTAATTGAAAATGTAACTATTCCATGTATTATTTAACATTTATATTGAAAATTCAGCTATATGGTTGAAAATTTCTGTATTTTTTTGAAACGTTGTCTTTTATGGTAGAATATCTTAATCTTCTTGGTGACTAATTCACTTTTTTTGTGTAAAATTCATTTATTTTGTTAAAAATTGATGTTTTTTGGTAGAAAATTAATCTTTTTGGTTGACAATTCATTTTTTATCTGAACATTAGATTGTTTACTGAAAATTTAACTATTCACTTTTTTTTGTCAAAAATTTATTTGTTTGGTAGAAAATTTAACTATTTTGTTGAAAATTCATCTATTTTATTGAAAATTTGTTCTTTTTTTGGTACAAAATCCTTCCTTTCAGTTGAAAATTCAACTATTGGGTTAAAAATTCATTGTTTTTTCTTAAAGATTCATTATTTTAGATAAAAACTAATTTTTTGCTTAGAAATTTAACTATTTTATTGAAAATTCGTTTTTTTTGGTGAAACTGAATTTCTCTAATTTCTTCACATGAAAATTTAGCTATTAGGATGAAAATTTCTATAGTTTTTAACAAAATAAATGAATATTCAACCAAAAATGGCGAATTAGTCACCAAGAAGATTAATATTCTGGACTAATTAACCTTTTTGGTTGAAAATTCCTTTACAAATTTACAATTTGTTTCAAAATTCATGTATTTAAAAAAAATTAATATTCTTGGTTGAAAATTCATTTCTGTGATTGAAAATTAGTTTTTTAAAATTAAAAATTAATTTTTTAACTGAAAATTTAACTATTATATTTTTCGTCGAAAATTTATATTTTTTATAGACATTTAATCTTCTTGGTTGAAAATTCATATGATTGGTTGAAAATTCATTTATTTTGTTGAAAATGTACCTTTTTTTGGTAGAAAATTCATCTTTTGGGTTGAAGATTAATTTTTTTGGTTAAAGATTTATTATTTTAGTTAAAAATAAGTTTCTTCATTTAAAAATTTAACTATTTCTGATGGAAAATGCATATTTTTGGTTTGAAAACTCAACTTTTTGTGAAAAATTCATTTGTATTATTGGGTTTATTTTTTAAAATCTTTTTATTGGGTTAGTTTCAGTTACATTTTCACCCAAAGAGATGAATTTTTAACTAAAATGATGAATCTTTATTAAAAACCAATGAATTTTTAACAAAGTAGTTGAATCCTCAACCAAAAAAAGATTAATTTTCAATTATTCTCATTTTTAACCGAAAAAGACGAATTTTCAACGAAATAGTGGAATTCTCAACCAAAACAAATTAAATGATTTTGAATACAAAATAAAAATTTTGAATGAATATTTCTTTTAAAGGTTTGTTTCTTCATTTTTTTTATGGTCATAAAAATATAATTTTTGTAAGATTTTTGAGAAAATTTACAAATATTTTTGAAGATTTCAGATATGTCAAAAAAGTATATTTTTTTTTATTTTACAGGATTTTGCAAAATTTTAGGAAAAATTTTAGTCAGTTTAAAATATATGTAGGACATTTAGAAGTTTTGAAAATAAATATATTTTAAACTGACTCAAATTATTCCTGAAATTACGAAAAATCGTTGAAAAAAAAAAATCCCTTAAATCTTCCAGATTTTTTTCGAGATTTGTAGAAATATTTTGAAATGTTTTGAAATCTTTTTAAATTTTTCTTCAAAATTAATTTTTCAAAATAAAAAGTTATTACACATTTTCTCAGGAATGTCAAGAAAAGTTTTTTATTTTCGTGAAGAATTTCAAACTTCTTAAAAATCTTCGAAATCTTCAAAAATTTACATTTTGTTTTGAATTTTTGTAAATCTTTTCAAATTCCGAATCATTTTTTAATCATTTCCAAAATATTTAAAATTTTAAAATTCTGTTTTGACAATTTTGGAAATGTTTTGAAATAATTTAAAGTCTGTTTAAATATTCTCTTAAAATTAATTTATCAACATAAAAAATAGGTTTAAATTATCCCAATAATTTTTTCAAACATTTTTTATTCTCGTGAAACCTTTCTAAATGCTTCAGAAGCTTCCACATTTTTATTTAAAAATATTCAAAAATGTACATTTTTTTAACTTTTTAAAAATCTTTTTAGTTTTTAAATTAATTTTGACTCTTTTTAAAACTTTTAAATGTCTCTTGAACTTGACCAAATTTTTTATGAAACTTGTTATTCTTGCTAATTGAAAAAATTGGCTTCAGAATCTTCCATATTCTTTTTAGAAATTTTAGTAAATAATTTAAAATGTTGTGAAATCTATGTCAATTTTCTCTTTAAATTTATTTTTCTGAATAAACAATAAGTTTAAATTTTCCCAGGAATTTTAAGAAATTTCTTTATTATAGTGATACCTTTCAAAATCTATTAGAGCGCCAAAATTTTTTATTTCCAAATATTCAAAAATGTAACTTTTTTTCTACTTTTTAAAAATGTTTTCAAGTTTAAATTAATTTTGAATCTTATTAAAACTTCTAAATGTCTCTTAAACTTGATCGAATTTTTTCATAAAACTTTGTAATCTTGCTAATAAAAAATGTCTCTTTAAAATCGTCCATATCATTTGTCGAAATTTTAAGAAATAATTTAAAATGTTTTCAAATGTTTATCAATTTTCTTTTCCTTTTTTGGAAATCTTCAAAAATGTACACATTAAATTTGTTATATCAAAGCCCTGGGCACCTTTGTTCCATTAATTATTATTATTGAATATATTATTTAAATAAACTTGCATTTCTCATAAGCCTGGAGTTTACAGACTTTTTATTTTAAACGGAAAAAAGGAACGACAGCTCCAACCAATTATAAATACGAGTTTCCGGACAACAATAGTTTCAGATTGTTTCGAGTTATTTCGAGATGGTTCGAGAAATAATCGAAAATGGCGCCATGCGCTTTTTAATATAGGACAAGTAGCAAAAGCGCGCGACGCGCGCGCATGCATATTTTTAAAAATATCGAAAACATTAACTTTTGTATTTCAAAGTGTTGAAGACCTTTGTTCCATTGATTATTATTATTAAATTATTGAATTTATTATTTAGATAACATACATGATATTTCAACCAAAAAAGATTGTAATTTTAAATTAAAAATAGTTGAATTCATGCCAAAAAGACAAATTTTCAACGACAGAGCCAAATCCCTAACGAAAAAATTAATTTTTTCCAAACAGATGAATTTTTATCTGAAATGATGAATATTTAGTAAAAAAAAGTAATTTTTAACAAAGTAGTTGAATCCTCAGAAAAAAAAAGATTAATTTGTAATCAGTTGCATTTTTAGCCGGGAAATACAAATTTTCAACAGAATAGTGGAATCCTCAACAAAAACAGATTAATTTTCAATCCTAAAAGACGAATTTACAACAAAATAGTTCAAATTTTATCATAAAAAAGATTTTTCATCCATGAAAAAAAAAATTCACCCAAATTATCATTTTTGGGGGATAAATAATTTAAAATACAAAAAAAAATCTCGAACAAAAATTTCTTTTTTAAGTTCATTTGTTTTAAAAGTTAAATAAATATATAATTTTCCTATGATTCGAAAAAGTATAGTTTTTTATTATTCAGGATTTTAAAAATTTTTATGAAAAATTCGAGTCAGTTTGAAAGATATTTAGGACTTTTAGAACTCGAAATATTCCTAAAATTTGGAAAAATCTTTCAAAATTAAAAAAATTGCCCTTAAATCTTCCAGATATTTTCGAAATTTGTAAAAATATTTTTAAATTATAATAATAGTTTGAAACTTTTTTAAATTAAAAAATTAATTAATTTTTCCAAAAAAAAGTGATTAAAAATTTTCCCAAGAATCTCAAGAAATTTTTTTATTTTTCTTGAAACCTCTCAAACTTCTTAAAAAGCTTCGACATTTTTTTGGAAATCTTCAAAAATTTACATTTTGTTAAATATTTTTGAAAATTTGTTCAAACTTAAAATCATTTTTCAACCATTTTCAAAACTTGTAAACCTTCTAGATATCTTTTACAATTCTTCGAATTCTTCCAAAATTTTTCTTGAAATTCTGAAAAATTAAAAAACTTGCCTTCAAATTTTCCAGATTCTGCTTTGGCAATTTCGGAAATGTTTTGAAATGTTAAATTTAAAAAAAAATATTATCTTAAAATTAATTTTTTTAAATAAAAAGTCAGTTTAAATTATCCCATGAATTATGAGATATATTATTTATGATCGTGAAACTTTTTCAACATTTTGTATAAAATTTTGCAATCTTGCTAATGAAAAGATTTAGCTTGAAAATCTTTCCCATTCTTTTTCGAAATTTTAGAAAGTAATTTGAAATCTCTTGAAATCTTTGTCAATTTTCTCTTAAAATTTATTTTCAAAATGAAAAATCAGTTTAAATTTTCCCAGGAATTTTAAGAAAGTTTTTTTATTTTCTTGAAGCCTTTTAAACTTCTTCAAAAGCTTCGAAAGTTTTTTCAGAAAATTCAAAAATTTACATTCTGTTTTAAATTTTTTGAAATATTTTCAAATTTCATAATTTTTTTATTTTGCAGGATTTTGCAACATTCCAGAAAAAACTCCAGCCTGTTTAAAACATATTTAGGACATTTAGAAGTTTTAAAGATAAATATCTTTTAAACTGATTCGAACTATTCCTAAAATTTTGAAAAATATTCCAAAATTTAAAAAAATGTCCCTAAATCTTTCAGATATTTTCCACATTCGTATAAATCGTTCAAAATGTTTCTATACCTTTTTAAATTCTCTTTAAAAATTATTTTTACATAATAAAAAGCATTGAAAATCTTCCCAGGCATCTCAAGAAAAGTTGTTTATTTTCTTGAAGCCAAAAGTTTTAAACGTTCTAAATATATTTTTAATTTATTTGAATTTTTCTAAAATTTTTCTAAAATTTTTCTTAAAATTCTGAAAAATTAAAAAAAAAATATCTTAAAAACTTCCAGATTCTGTTATGACAATTCCGGACATCTTTTTAAATCTTTTCAAATGTTTTTAAATATTTTTTTAAATTAATTTTTGAAGATAAAAGGTCAGTTCAAATTATCCCACGAATTTTAAGAAATATTTTTTATTATTCCGAAACCTTTCAAAATTTCTTAAAAGTTTAAAAATTTTTCTTTATAAATATTCAAAAATGTACATTTTTTTTAAATTAAAAAAAATCTTTTTAAGTTTTAAATTACTTTTGAATATTTTTAAAACACCTGAATATCTCTTAAACTTACTCGAATTTTGTATGAAACTTTGTAATCTTTCTAATTGAACATTTTTGCTTCAAAATCGTCCACATTTTTTTTCGAAATTTTAGAAAATAATTAAAAATGTTTTGAAATATTTTTCAATTTCCTCTTAAAATTTATTTTTCAAAATAAAAAGTCAGTTCAAATTTTTCCAGAAATTTTTGTTTCAAAATATTCAAAAATGTACGTTTCTTCTAAACTTTTTGAAATGTTTTCAAGTTTTAAATTAATATTGAATATTTTTAAAATTTCTAAATGTTTGCTAAACTTGATCGGATTTTTTATAAATCTTTGTGATCTTGTTAATTGAAAAATTTGCCTTTAATATCGTCCATAGTCTTTTTCGAAATTTTAAGAAATAATTGAAAATGTTTTGAAATCTTTGTCAATTTACTCTTAAAATTTTTTGTTTTAAATTAAAAATCAGTTCAAATTTTCCCAGGAATTTTAATACATTTTTATTATCTTGAAACCTTTTAAAATTCTTAAAAAACTTCTGCATTTTTAAAATCTTCAAAAATCTACAAATTACATTTTGTACATCAAAATGCTGGACACTTTTCTTACATTGATTATTATTTTTTTTTTCAAACTTTTTCTCGGGTGAACCCGGTTTTTCGTCATAGCCACGGACTAAGTCAAGTGACTGATGAGATGAGGATGTTATAAGTTATTTTAATACGATGTTTGAAATCATTTGCGATGATGTTGTAGGTACAAAATTAGGAGCATGGTGTAGTTTGCAGTTTTTCTTTACTGCTGTTATCCTTACACAGCGGCCGTGAGTGTTGGAGGTGACAACAGTCGCCTCTGGATGCTTTCTTAGAGCTACCATGAATTTATTTTTATAAATTTATGAATTATAAATATAAATAAAATTATAAATTTTTAAATTTTTATAAATTTTTTAAATTTTAAATTATTTTTAAAATTTTATTTTATTATTTATTTATTTTTTTATTATACATTTTAAATTTTATAAAAAAATTATAAATAAAAATTATGAATTTATATTTATAAAATTTATTATTATTATTATTATTGAATATATTATTTAGATAACCTTACATTTCTCATAAACCTGAAGTTTGCAGACTTATTATTTTAAACGGAAAAAAGGAACGACAGCTCAAACCAATCATAAATACGTGTTTCCGGACAACAATAGTTTCAAATTGTTTCGAGTTATTTCGAGAAATAATCGAAAATGGCGCCATGCGCTTTTTAATATAGGATTAATTCTGCATTCGCATGCATTTTTTTTACTGTTTTTAAAAAGTAAATTATTATGTCGCAACCCTGACTAAACCTTAAAAATTATATGTAATTAACTGTTAAATCTAATTTAATTCGTTATCCTTAAAATTTCAGAGGAGTTGTACAATTGTTTAACGCAGTTCGACAACAACAGATGGAGATCGAGAAAAAATTGGTGGAGGCTGGTCCCGTGGAAAGGAAACGTGAGAAAGTCCTTAAAGATATAGATAAAAGAGCGTTTCTCGATGTTCTTATGGGTGGAACGAAAAGCATTTCAGTTGACGATTCGAAAACTAAAACTAAAACTGAAAAAGAAGAACCTGAGGTTAGTCTCTTTTTTTAGAAATAATTAAAAATGGTTCCAGTTTAATGTTTATCATTGAGCAGGCCTCACAGAACGGTTCCTATGTCCCCTAAAGTACCCTATTTTCAAGATTTGGTCCCTATTGTACCCTATTTGCAGCCCCTTAATGGAACTTCAAAAAAATGTATAATAAGATCAAAGCTTCCAAGTGCATTTTGAAAAAAATAGCAAAAATCAGGGAATTCCTGTAAGAAGTAACTGTAAAAAAATAATCAAGGCTGCCACACACAGTCACTATTAGTCACTTTTTTCACAAATCATTTTTTATTCACTTTTTTAAATGAAAAGATCACATTAATCACTGAATTGTCTTGAATTCTTTTGATATATTTCAGATTATTTTTAAAGATTCCGAGAAATTTGTAATATATTAAAATTTTTTTTTTTAATTTCTAAGGCATTTTCAAGAGCTTTTAATTTGAAATATTTGAGGAAATTTTAAAAGATTCCGAGTAATTTTTTATTAATTGGCATTTTCAAGAGCTTTAACGAATTTCAAGGGATTTCAAAAGATTTTAAATGATTTAAAATATTTGAAGTTATCTTAAATTATTTTAAAAGATTTCAAGTAATTTTTAATTGTTTTTATTAGTTTAGTGGGATTTCAAAGAATTTGAAATATTTTAGGATATTTTAGAAGAATCCACGAAATTATTAATTAATTTAATTAATTTGAATGAATTGCGAAGCGTTTGAAATATTTTAGGATAAAGAATTTTCTAGAATTTCGGAAGATATGAAACGATTTTACAGGATTTATAAGGTCGTAAGATATTTTAAAGGATTTCACGTTATTTTATAAGATTTCCGAGGATTTCAATTTTTAATACATTTTCCAGGATTTCAGGAAATATCATAGAATTTCACAGGGATTTTATAATATTATTTTATCGGATAAAAAATTTTTTCACGAGAAGTGAGGTATTTTGTAGAATTTCAAAGCATTTGAAATATTTTAGGAAATATTAAAATATTCCAAGGAATTTTAAATTGGTTTTAACGATTTTAAGAGATTTAATAACATTATAGTGTATTTTAAAGAGTTTATTCAAGAAAAGTGAGTTATTTCGTAGGGTTTTAAAGATTTGAAGAGATTTAAAATTATTTTTTGGATTTCACCCTGAATTCTTATTAATTTATCCTGAATTCTTTTGAATTTTTTAATTCATTTGATTTCTTATAAATTTACTCAATTTTACATAATATAATTTTTTTTATAAGTTTTTATATAATTGGTTCTGCAGATTAATTGATAAAATGACGAAAGGATTTGAAATATTCTAAGGTATTTTTCAAATTCCTTGGCATTTTCTAGTGCTTTAAAAAATTTGAGGGTATTTTAAAAGATTTTAAGGGATTAGAAATATTCTAGGTTATTTTAAAAGATCATAAAGAAATTGTTAATGGATTTCAGTAATTTAATAGGATTTCAAAGGATTTGAAATATTTTAGGGTCTTTTAAAAGATTCCCAAATATTTGAGGAAATTTAACGATTCACAGAAATTTTTTATTCATTCCAATAGTTTCACGGGATTTCAAAGACTTTGAAATATTTTAAGGCATTTAAAAAGATTCCAAGACATTTTCAAGAGATTTGAACAATTTCAAGGGATCTTCAAGGGTTTTAATAATTTTAAGGTATTTTAATATTTTAATGGATTTCAAAGAATTTATTCACAAGAAGTGAGGGTTTCAAAAATGTAAAAAGATTTTCGAATATTTTTTGCAATTAATTTGGAATTCGCCCTGAATTCTTATTAATTTATCCTGAATTCTTTTAAATCTTTTTGAATTCTTCTAGATGCACTTAATTTTACTCAAGTCAATGGATTTTTAAAAAGTTTATTCATCTTGAAGTCATTAAAACTCACCTTAAATTTGTAGGCATTTCATCAAATTCTTTTTAATTCTCTTCAATTTGTCTAAAATTCATTCCAGACTTACTCAATTCAATGAATTTTTTCATATTTTTAAATTTTTTCATATTTTTAAGCTTTCTTCATATTTAAAATTTTTTTTTTTAATTTGGTAAATCTTATTAAATATTATTTTTAAATTAATTTTTCCAAAAAAAAAAAGAATTACTAGTTTTTCTAGAAATTTTGATACAAATTTATATAAAATCAAAATTATATTATTTCAAGCAATTTTAAGCTAGAAACATTAATTTGTACATTAAACTTTGTTTTGAAATCCTCTTAAATATTCTCTTAAAAATTTGTTTTTAAAAAATTCTTTAAAAATTTTCCAGGAATCAAATAATAATTTTATTATCTTGAAACTCGGAATTTTTCATACAATTTTTTGAAAATCCTGAAAAAGTAAAAAAATTACCTTGAAATCATCCAGATTCTTTTTTTTAAATTTAGAAGATCTTATTAAATATTCTTTTTAAATTAATTCAGTCAAAAAAATATATATTGTTAGTTATTCTAAGAATTTTGATACAAATTTTTCATTCATTAAAAACATTTCAAAATATTTAAAAAGCTTATAAATTTTGTGTTCGACATCTTTAAAAATCTACATAGTTTTTTAAATGTTTTAAAATCATTTCACGTTTTAAATTATTTTGGAATCTTTTCAAAACTTCTAAATATAGTTTAAACTTACTCGATTATTTTTCAAGTTAATAATTGTTCAATTGGCATTTATTATTAAAAAAAAAAAAAAATTAGTCATTTTAAATATTCTCTTAAAATTAATTTTTCAAAACAAAAAATCATTTTAAATTTTCCCAGCAAACTTAAGAATTTTTTTTTATTTTCTCAAAACCTTCAAAGCTCAATAAAAAGTTTCAAAATTTTATTTTCAACTAAAAAGATTAATTTTTAATAAAATACATAGATTTTTAACTAAATAGTTAAATTTTCAACAAAAAAGTTAATTTTCAACCAAACAGTTAAATTTTCCAATCAAATAGATGAATTTCCAATAAGAAAGATCAAATTTTAACCAAATAGGTAAATTTTAAAAAGTGAGTTAATTTCATCCAAATAAATCAATTTTTGATACAAAAAGACGAATTTTCAACGAAAAAATATGAATTTTCAATCAAATTGGTGTATTTTAAATTAGGAATATTAATTCTTTAACGAAAATACCTCAATTTTTAATCAAATAGTTGAATTTTTTAAAAACCATTAATTTTCAACCACATAGTTTAAATTTATAAAAAAAAAAAATAATTTTAAACGCAAAAATATGAATTTTCAACAAAAAAGTTCATTTTTAACAAAATACATAGATTTTCAGTCAAATAGGTGAATTTTCAAATAAAAAGATAAATTTCCAACTGAGAAGATTAACTATCCACCAAAAAGCGAATTTTCAACAAAATATATGAATTTTCAATCTAATGGGTGTATTTTAAACTAAGAAGATTAATTTTTTACCGAAAATACATAGATGTTTAACTAAATAGTAACATTTTTAACAAAAAAGTTAATTTTCAACGAAACAGTTCAATTTTCCAAATAAAAATTATTGTTAGTTTTTCGAGGAATTTTTATACCAATTATTTATTCATTTAAAACTTTTCAAAATGCTTAAAAAGCTTATAAATTTTGTGTACGACATCTTCAAAAATCTACATTGTGATTTAAATGCATTGAAATCTTTTTACGTTTCAAATTATTTTGGAATCTTTTCAAAACTTCTAAATATATTCTAAACTTACTCTATTATTTTCCAAATCAATAATTGTTCAATTGTTATTTATTATTCAAACAAAATTTATAATCTTTTAAAATATTCCCTCAAAATGAATTTTTCAAAATATAAAATCATTAAAAATTTTTCCAGCAAAGTTGAGAATTTTTTTTATTTCCTTCAAACCTTTAAAGATCAATAAAAAGCTTCAAAATTTTATTTCGAAATCTTCAAAAATATAAATTCAGTTTTTTATTTTTCGAAATCTTTTTTAGTTTTAAATTAAGTTTGGATCTTCTCAAAACCAAGCTCAAAACTGGTAAATATCTCTTAAACTAACTCAAAATTTTTCCAAATTGATAATTGTTCAATTGTTATTTATGCATCAAAATTCAATAAGTTCACTTACATATTATACATTTGTTAAATATAACAATTAAAATTGTACCGTACAAAGTTTTAATTTAAATCTCTGAAATATTTACGATTCAAGGCTTTCTATTTCAAATAATTCAGTTTAAAATTGTATAGTTTTTAATATTTGTTTTATCATTGCTCATTTTAAATAAAAAGTAAAATATTGGATTTGGAATTAATTAAGAGCGTTTGTAAAATCTTGTAATTTTTTGTAAAGATTTGTAATTTTCTACAACAATTTACGTAAAATTAAAAGTGTTTTCATGAAGTCAAACACCAAAATTAAAAAAATGTAAAATTCTCTAGTTTTCTGTAATACCTTGTAGATTTTTACAGCAAAGTAAAAAAAATATGAATAAAAAGTTATACAAATTTTTGAATTGTAGAAACCTGTACTTTATTGTTAAGTTTTTTATGTTTCTACAAGAAAATATAAGAAAAAATTAGCTATTTGTATTTAACTGTAGTTTTTTGGTAAATTTTGTTCATTTTTTACGAAAAAGTACATATCTTAACAAAAAATTACAGTTGTAGAAATGTTGTACTTCCTTGCAAAAATTTTTTCCACCAGGGTTCACCTTGAATTTTTATGATTTTCATCGAATTCTTTTCGTTTCCCTTAAATTCCTCTAAATTAATTCTAACTTTACTGAAATCAATGGAATTTTTTCGATTTTTAAAATTATTTTAAATTCATTTGAATTCTATCTTGGTTATAAATTAGTAGGGTTTCAAGGATTTAAAATTCTTTTTTGGAATTCACCCTGAATTCTTTTTAATTCTTAGTAATTATCTTGCATTTTTTTAGTTTACTTGAATTCTACTTAATTCAATGGATTTTTTTTAATTTTCAAAAGATTCATTTGATTGATCCTGAAATCTTTTACCCTCATCTTGAATTCTTAGACATTTCATCAAATCCTTTTGAATTTCT
>CAKNYM010050466.1:121702-148526 GCA_932195095.1 Andricus curvator | reverse complement strand
CTTCCATTTTTGCTTGAAAATGTATCTCTTTTATTTTTAAATAAATTATTTGGTTAAAAATTTATCTCTTTTTGTAGAAAATTAATCTTTTGGGTTAAAAATTCAACTAATTGGTTACAAATTGAATTATTTTGTTGAAAAATAGTTTTTGTCGTTGAAAATGATATTTTTTAACTCAAATATTAATTATTCCAGTTTTGGTAGAAATTTTTTTTTTAGTTGAAAATTCGTTTCTTTGGTTTCCAAATTCGTTTTTTTTTTTGTTCAAAATACATTTTTTAACTGAAAATGTAACTATTCCATTTTCAGTTGAAAAAATATCTCTTTTATTTTAAATTAAATTATTTGATTGAAAATTCATGTATTTTGTTGAAATTTTTTTTTTGTTGTTGTTGTGAAATTCAACTATTTTTTATTTAAAATTAAAATCTGTTTTGGTTGAAATATCACCTATTACATGTTTTGTTGAGAATTCATCTTTTTTATTGAAAATTCAACTGCTTGGTTGAAAGTTGAACTACTTTTTTATTTATTTTTTTTGCCTAAAGATTCATGATTTTAGTTTAAAATTCATCTCTCTGGTTGCAAATTGAACTATTTTGTTAAAAATTTGTCTTTTTCGCAGAAGATTAATCTCGTTTGGTTGAAATTTCATCTTTTTTGTTAAAAATGCAACTGTTCGATTAAAATTAATCAGTTTTGTTTGATGATTTTACTATTTTCTTGAAAAATTATTCTTATTTTTGGTTGGTTGATTGATATAGTTAAAAAAAAGTTTAACCGAATAAACTTTACTAAAGGTTAAATGTCCAATCGTTTAAACATAGAAATTATGCCAATTGTTTAAACGTTTAACCGATCAAACGCAGAACACTAGGTTTAAGCTACAAGGCAATTTTGCCACTTTATGTTTCTTTTAATTCGAAAGCAAACCAAATTAAAGTAGTTTACTAACTGAAGGTACTGGAAATTGAAAAGTCTTGCTAATTTTCGTAATGCAAGTACATAATTCTCGAAATGCTAAAGCCTTATATCAATGAAAAAGCACCTTATTTTGCACCTTGATTTTTTTCTTTTGTAATTTAGACTCGACTTTCCCGAATATCAGCCAAAACTTGAAAATCACTCGGTTCCTGAGAATCGACCAAATCAACTTCAGATCGAGGTCTACTGATTAGATTTCCTTCTCTCGTTGTTCTAACATTATTATATCTAACATCCAGATCTTCTCGACTCCTTTCATTTTCCGAATTTCGAAAACGCTGATTGACTTCGAGTCTGAAGTTTGATTCAGGCTCGTGCCTGACTATATTTCTCGTGTTGATAACCTCGTTTTGAAAATTGTTTCCACCTGCGACAGTTGGATGTCTTCTCTCGTTACTGGGGAATTGCAGCTCTTCTCCGGAATTTGAGTTAACTCGATTGTAGAGAGAAGAGATTGTGTTGATGTTGAGGTAGCTATTTACTCGTGGGACATCTTCTTCGTTTCGGAAACATTCCATTTCGTTGTTTAAATAGTAACCGTCAAGAGGATTGCTGATAAGGGAAGGATTTCGAGACAGGTTTGCGCAGGCGATGCTCTGACCCGAGAAATTATTCGCCCTTGAGTAGGGACTGTTTATTGGATTTGGTATTATGTGTGGACAGCTCCCACTTCCGAGCGATCGCATCTCGAGTTCTTCTTTGCTCCCGTTGTAAGCGTTTCGCATGTCTATGTCGTAAGGCAGGGTAGCGAATCTGAAATACAATAATATCTGGGGTATTTCACTATAATATTAGTCCACTATCATTTTCTAGATTTCAATATTTCAGTTTTATTGGGTAGATAATTAATTTCTACACTGGAAAAAGGTCTCGATGGATTTCTTTCATTTTGAGACCCTGATCACTAATATATGGGTCTGGAGGTCGAGAGATGATGGCAATTCATCTGTGTGGCAAGAAATATTGCTTCTAGCCAAACAAGCTTATGAGGTCCTTGGCATGATCTATGGATCTGACGCCACACAGTCCTCGAGTGTTTCGAGAGCTTCTCTAGCTTGCGCTAAAAGCGAAATTGATCGTTGTGGCACCAAATGTTGCTTCTAGCCAAACAGTCCCACTGTACCTATAGCATATCTACCAATGGGCTTATGAGGTACCTGATATGATCTATGGATGTGACGCCAGAATTTCTCGAGTGTGTCGAGAAGTTCTCTAGCTTGCCCTAAAAGCAAAATTCGTCGCCACTAAATGTCGTTTTTCACGTACACAAAAGGAGCTCTATCGACAATGGAGGACTATTTTGTGCCACGCTCGAGGATCATGCCAAACTCTCTGTTCCTCTGATATTTCAGTTTAGGACCCCCCGATCAATAATATCCGTGTCTACAGGTCGAGATGAACAATAATTCATCGTTGTGGCACCAAATGTTGCTTCTAGCCAATCAGTCCCACTGTACCTGTCGTATGTCTACCATCACGCTTATGAGGTCCTTGGCATGATCTATGGATGTGACGCTACAATTTCTCCAGTGTTTCTAGAGCTCCTCTAGCTTGCGCTAAAAGCGACATTCGTCGATCTGGCACTAAATGTCGTTTCTCGCGTACGCAAAAGGAGCTCTATCGACACTCGAGGAATAGTTTGTGCCATGTTCCGCGATCTTGTTTAACTCTCTGCCCCTTTGTTATTTCTTATTTTAGGACCCCCCGATCAATAATATCCATGTCTGAAGGTCAAGATGAACAATAATTCATCATTGTGGCACCAAATGTTGCTTCTAGCCAATCAGTCCCAGTGTACCTGTCGTATGTCTACCATCTTCAATGTATCTTCTACCATCTTCAATATACCTCATGCTTATGAGGTCCTTGGCATGATCTATGGATATGACGCCACAATTTCTCGAGTGTTTCTAAAGCTCCTATAGCTTGCGCTAAAAGTGACATTCGTCGGTGTGGCAGTAAATGTCGTTTTTCGCGTACGCAAAAGGAACTCTATCGACACTCGAGGAATATGTTTTGCCATGTACCATGATCATGTCCAACTCTCTGTCCCTTTCTTATTTCTTAGTTTAGGACCCCCGATCAATAATATCTATGACTGAAGGTCGAGATGAACAATAATTCATCGTTGTGGAACCAAATGTTGCTTTTGGTCAAAGAGTCCCACTATACCTGAAGTATATCTACCATCAGGCTTATGAGGTCATTGGCATGGTCTATGGATGTACGCAACACATTCCTCAAGTGTTTCTAGAGCTCCTATAGCTTGCGCTAAAAGCGACATTCGTCGGTGTGGCATTAAATGTCGTTTTTCGCGTACGCAAAAGGAGCTCTATCGACGCTCGAGGAATATTTTGTGCCATGTTCCGGGATCATGTTCAACTCTCTGTCCCTTTGTTATTTCTTAGTTTAGGACCCCCGATCAATATATCCATGGCTGAAGTTCGAGATGAACAATAATTCATCGTTGTGGCACCAAATGTTGCTTCTCGCCAATCAGTCCCACTGTACCTGTCGTATGCTTACCATCAGGCTTATGAGGTACTTGGAATGGTCGATAGATGTAACGCCACATATTGCTCGAGTGTTTCTAGAGCTTCTCTAGCTTGCGCTAAAAACGAAATTCGTCGGTGTGCCACTAAATGTCGTTTTTCACGAACGCAAAAGGAGCTCTATCGACATTCGAGGAGTATTTTGTGCCCCGCTCGGGGATCATGCCCAACTCTTTGTTCCTTTGATATTTCTCAGTTTAGGACCCCCCGATCAATAATATCCATGTCTGAAGGTCGAGATGAACAATAATTCATCGTTGTGGCACCAAATGTTGCTTCTCGCCAATCAATCCCACTGTACCTGTAGCATATCTACCAACGGGCTTGTGAGGTTCTGAGCATGATCTATGCATGTGACGCCACAATTTCTCGAGTGTTTCTAGAGCTCCTCTAGCTTGCGCTAAAAGCGACAGTCGTCGATGTGGCATTAAATTTAGTTTTTCTATAATTCGCGAAAAAGTGCCAGTTTTTCCACCTGTTTTTGGTGTAAAAAGTTACCGATTTTTGCTCGATGACGTGGCGCATGCGCAGTGCCGACCTTTCCGGGCAACAGTGACAAAAGTGGACAGATGCAGTGGAAAAAGTAAATGGACAGTGATAAAAGTGAGGAACAGTGGAAAAAGTAAATGTTATTTCGGGTGGGTTCGTGCTGCCTCGGGTGGACTCGTGCATCGTGCGCAGCCAACTTCATTCTATTTTCCGACTGTCGTCCCTAACCTAAAAGCAATTTCCTGAAAAGTCTCGAGTTGTGTATTTTGTATGTACTTTTGTCACTTGGCAAAAGCAAAAAAACACCGTCAGTTTCTCCGAAAATACTGTGCTTGGTTTTTTTCACGAAAAATCGGAAGTTTTGAAGCCCTCAACTTTATGGGCCAACTATTCAATTGTGAGAACCAGCTTATTATTACTGCCATATTATTGCCATGGTTTTGATAATTACCATTGTCATTATTGCGCCAATCGACAAAAAATCGCCTACTTTTTACACAAAAAACAGGTAAACAAAAACTAGCACTTTTTAACAAATTATAGAAAAAGTATCGTGTCCCACACATTGAAAAAGCGACGATTTAAAACTCGTGTGATAGCCACCCTCGCTCCGCTCGGGTAGCTAACTTCACACTCGTTTTAAATCTCTCGCTTTTTCAACTTGTAGCACAATATACTATTTTCGCGTACGCAAAAGGATCTCTATCGACACTCGAGGAATATTTTGTGCCATGTTCCGGGATCATGTCCAACTCTCTGTCCCTTTGTTATTTCTTAGTTTAGGACCCCCCGATCAATAATATCCATTTCTGAAGGTCGAGATGAACAATAATTCATCGTTGTGGCACCAAATGTTGCTTCTGGCCAATGAGTCCCACTATACCTGTAGTATGTCTACCATCAGGCTTATGAGATCATTGGCATGGTCTATGGATGTGACGCCACACATTCCTCAAGTGTTTCTAGAGCTCCTCTAGTTTCCGCTAAAAGCGACATTCGTTGGTGTGGTAGTAAATGTCGTTTTTCGCGTACGCAAAAGGAGCTCTATCGACACTCGAGGAATATGTTGTGCCATGTTCCGGCATCAAGTCCAACTCTCTGTCCCTTTGTTATTTCTTAGTTTAGCATCACCCGATCATTAGTATCCATGTCTGAATGTCGACATGAACAATAATTTCATCGTTGTGGCACCAAATGTTGCTTCTGGCCAAACAGTCCCCACTATACCTGAAGCTGATCTACCATCAGGCTTATGAGGTCCTTGGTATGATCTATGGATGTGACGCCACAATTTCTCCAGTATTTCTAGAGCTCCTCTAGCTTGTGCTAAAAGCGACATTCGTCGGTCTGGCACGCAATGTCGATTTTCGCGTACGCAAAAGGAGCGCCATCGAAACTCGAGGAATATTTTGTGCCATGTTCCAGGATCACGTCCAACTCTCTGTCCCTTTGTTATTTCTTAGTTTAAGACCCCGCGACCAATAATATCGTTGCCTAAAGGTCGAGATGAACAATAATTCATCGTTGTGGCGCCAAATCTTGCTTCTAGCGAATCAGTCCCACTGTACCCGTAGTATTTCTACTACCGGGCTTGTGAGGTCCTGAGCATGATCTATGGATCTGATGCCATACATTCGGACGGACCTTTGGAGCGATACAGGCGAAAAACTGTCTATTTTTCGACTTGTTGTCATCAGGATTTTTTGTTCAGAATGCTATAAGCTACAAAGTATCTCAAAATGAAAGAAATCCGTCCAGACTTTTTGTAGTGAAGGAATTATTCAGTTTAAATTTAAGAGCTACCTGTGAAGAAGGATGTCCGAATAAGAAGGAGGGACGATTCCTTCTTCTTTTCCGTAGATGCTCTCGTATGTTGGAGGTGGAAACCCAGCTAAAGACCAACTGCTATCTTTGCTTTGTGACTCTCCATCAGTTGTTAGGACACTTCCTTGACTACTCTGCAGCTGGTGACGAGTTACAGTTCTTGGATTTCTTTGCGATCTTATGACACTTTCACCTAGTTCAACTAGATCCAATCCTTAAAAAAGAGCAAGACAAAATTAATCTTTAGTTCTAACTCGAATTTCGAGTTTCAGCAAAGTAGGTTGAATACTTGCCTGTGTTGTCAGCCTGCAATTGACTAAAAACAGTTCCATCCACGACTAGCATCCTTCCATGAGGTAGAAGGATTATCGTGGGAGTGGCGACCATCCCCTGATCACTGCTTCCCAATCGAACGTCGGTTTCAGGATCTTCCAAGTGGCAACAGCAATATTTCTTGCAGAGGTTTCTGCAGAAGGGGGCTCCCCAACAGCAGTAGGCAAAAATAAAAGAGAGGACTGCCAACATCACCAGGAGGGCCGCAACTCCTTGGCCTTGTTGATTGGCTGCTAGGGTTGAGCTACTGGCGATACCAAATCCATCCTCAATTTCCAGGCTGATCTCGAAATGGGGGTTGCGGTTCATCTCACCTTTAAGATTCAAGAATTCTTGTTAGGTACGTTGAAGATTAAAACATTCATGGATTGACCGGTTAAACGGTTAAGCAATTCAAGTAGTGTCTAGGATTAAACGGTTAGACATTCAATTAAACTTTTCACCGTTTTCATATTTTTTTAAAATTAAAACTAACTTCAGTTTAGGGCCTAAAGTTTTGATAATTGACATTATTTTTTAAGCTAAGTTTTCAGTTTCCTAACCTAATATTTTTAAATTATTATAAATGAATTTCAAGAAAAGTCTAGGTCATGCTGTCCAAATGAATTCAATTGATGTCAAGAAACCTAAAAAATTTTGAAAAATGGCAACAGGATGGCCGTTTTTCCAAAATTCTGAAAAATGGATTTTTTCAAAACGCTAGTTTAAACATTTTTTTTTTAAATAACTGGATTTAAATACCTAACTAGTCCATATTCACACCTATTTCTTAAAAAATGAAAATTTTATGAAGTGGGGTTTTGAGAAAATCCACGTTGAAGATTTTTAGAAAAACGGCCTCCATTTTGTCATTTTTTTTTATTTTGTAAATTTATTGATTGTTAAAAAGCCATCCTTTTTGGTTGAAAATTCAAATGTTTTTTTTACAAATGCGTCTTTGGGTTGAAAATTCACCTATTTGGTTTAAAATTAACTTTTTTGTCGAAAATTCAATAATTCGGTTGAAATTATTTTTCTCTCTTGTCTGAAAAATGTTTCTTGGTTGAAAATTTAACTTAATTGTTTAAAATTCATCTCTTTCAGTAGGAATTATTATCTGTTTTGGTTAAATATGATGAAAATTAAACAATTTTTTTAAAAAGTTCAAGTTAAAGTTAAACTATATAGTTAACATTTTCTTTCCTTCTTGATTGCAAAATCTTTCTTGGTTACAAATTTAACTCATTTATTGAAAATTCATCTCTTTGGGTAGAAATTTTATCTTTTTCGGTTAAAAATGCAACTTCTTGCTTGAAAATTAATTCTGTTTTTAAATTTTTAATTGATCATTTTAGTTGAAAATTCTCCTCTTTAGTTGAAAATTTATCCATTTTTTGTTGAAAATTCCTTCCTGTTTGGGTTGAACTACTTTGTTAAAAAAATACTTTTTTTTTTGAAGATTCATTATTTTAGTTGAAAATTTATCTCTTTGGTTACAAATTTAACTATTTTAATGAAAGTGCATTCTTTTTTTGGTTGAAAATTAAACTACATTGTTTAAAGTTTAACTACTACGTTAAAAATATCATTTTTTTAAATCGAAAATTCATCATTTTAGTTGAAAATTTATCTCATTGGTTACAAATTTAACTAATTTATTGAAAATTCATCTCTTTGGGTAGAAATTTGATCTATTTTGGTTAAAAAGCCTTTAGATTATGTGGTAAAAATATTACATCAAACAATTCATCCTTGTAGCCGTATTTTGTATTATTCTAAAAACCGACTCGTTTGAAGCACCTTAAATGCATTCCAATTTTGGCAGAACCTGATGAACTTGATAATAATGGACCTAATATTTTTTATGTATCTATAATTTAATTCTGCAAGATATAATTTATTTAAAAAATATTTATATAAATTACTGACAATTTTTACTGTATACTTACTGTACACTTTTACTGTATATATACCAAGCTTATATTGATACAAGAAATGTAGCTGTTGAATTAAAAAAAAAAATGTTCGGAATAGTTCATGTCGAGTGGAGATTGGAATTTTTCTAATTGTCGTATTGTCTGCAATGCGGTTTGAACTTGTTAATGCAAAGCACGGACATATTACGCTACTGTACGCGAGCGACGCAATCAAATGAATTAATTAAAAATTCCATTTCGCGTTGGATAAAAAACTCTTCTTCT
This sequence comes from Andricus curvator, assembly GCA_932195095.1. Taxonomy (NCBI): domain Eukaryota; kingdom Metazoa; phylum Arthropoda; class Insecta; order Hymenoptera; family Cynipidae; genus Andricus; species Andricus curvator. The sequence goes on along the minus strand of CAKNYM010050466.1, from coordinate 140,164 downwards.
TCTCGTATATAAAGTCTGGTATTCATAGGTACATTTATAGGCCTAGGAGAGTAAAAAGTAATTAATTAAAAATAATAATCTTACCCAACACTCCCTTCACCCATGCTACTGCCCTTTTGTCCCCCCTTTCATGCATGAATACCTCCATGCTTATCCCACTCCTTTTCACCTCTACGCACTCCTCCAACCAGTGCTCCACTCTTGCATCCCCCTTCCCACACAGTTCACACATCCTCTTCTCCCTAGAGAGCCAGTACCTATTAAAACCCTCCATGCAACCACATCTCATCCTCGCTATAAGCTCCTGACTTCCTTTCTCTCCTTTCTCACATAAATATTACGCTCTCGCCCTTGGCATAATCCACACATAGTTTCCGTTAAACCTTGACTCTCTTATTCTCTCTTCCCCTGCTGTCTTCTCTCTCTCCATGCCGTTTTTCTTAACCAACTCATATACCTTCCTTCCTTTCTCGTGCATCCTTCTCACTTCATCCATCTGCAGTCCATTCGTTCTAAAATACCTTTCCCTTTCAACCTCCATTTTCCCACCCCCTCTCCTGTTCTCCTTCTCCCATCAACACTCCCTAACCAGCTTACTTCCCCCCTCTTCCAAAAATTTCTCCTCATATTTACACGCCCGACTCCCCGCTAGAATCCCTACACTCGTTCTCCCCGTCTCCCTCCTGACAATATAATTAGGCGTGTTCCTTGCCAACCCCAGTGTCCACTTTACATACCTCTCCTGTGTCCTATTTACCTCTTTACTTTCCTTCCACCCCCACACCTCTACTCCATACAATAGCACACTCATCACTAGTGAATCAAACAATTTCATTCTCCTTCCAAAATCATCTGCGAATAACTTCTTTCCCAACATCCACACCCGCCTCATCACCACATTTGCCCTCCTCACTCTCTCTTTTATGTGACCATCCACTCCACCATTCCTCCGAAACAAGAAGCCCAGGTACACAAACTCTTTCACCTCCTGCACCGCCTTTCCCTTCCACTTCCACTCCCCTCCCTTATCCCTTCCCCCTCCTTTTCTGAACACCATAACCTTAGACTTTTCCGCATTCAGCTCTAACCTGTTCTTATCCAGGTATCTTCTCAACCTCTTCATCATCTCCTTTAAGGCCTCCTCGCTTCTTGCCAGCAACACTATATCATCTGCATACACTAGTGACCAAATTCTAACACCACCTATCCTGACTCCACCTACCAGCCCGGTCTCCAGCTTACTTTCCATATCCGCAATTAAAATCGCAAAAAGCGTTGGGCTAAGCGGACACCCTTGCCGTAACCCCCTATCCATCCAGAATCCCTCCGCAATCCCCTCCTCTCACCTTATTTTTTGCCTCTTCATATATCTCCCTTACCCCCTCGATCAGGCCTCTCTCCACTCCCCTATTCTCCATCGCCTCCCACAACCTCCCCCTATTCACCAAAGGAAACGCGCCTTTTAGATCCACAAAAAACGCGTACACTCTAGACCCCTTCTTCACTAATTCTCTATTCACCACGTGCTGCAGAACGTAGATATTGTCGATAGTACTCCTACCAGCCCTAAAGCCCGCCTGCGTCTCCGGCAATATTCCTTTTCCCTCGACATCCTTCCGCAGCCTCTCTGCCACCACCATCGCGTATACTTTATACGCCGTATTCATTAGCATAATCCCTCTATAATTTTTCTATCTATCCCTATCTCCTTTCTTATGCACTGACACTATTCATCCTTCTCTCCACCCTCCTGGGAATCCCTCCCCCCTCCATACTTTCTTCACTACCTCCTTCAGCCTCTCCCTAACCTCTTGTGTACTAAACAGCCAGGCTTCGTTCTCTACCCCGTCCATCCCTGCTGCTTTTGACCTTCTTAATTTCCTTATCTGCTTCTCTATCTCATCGTCATTCAACTCCTCCATCTCTGCCTCCCCCGTTCTTCTACTCCCACCATCCCTCATCCTTGCATCTGAGCCCTGAAATGATTCTTTAAAAAACTCCCTCCACTCCTCACTCCCTATCTTCTCGCTTATCCCCGCTCTACGCTTCCTAAACCTATTTATTATCTTCCAGACGTCCCCCTCTGTCTTAACATTTTCTAACTCCTCTTCCAGATCTTTCTCCTTTTCTTGTTCCTTCTTCTTACACGTCAATCTAAACCCCTTCCTCATTTCTACGTACTCCTCCCTTTTCACATTACCCTCTTTCCACTTCTTGTACTTCCTCTTCACCTTCCTTTTCATCTTTTTACATTCCCTATCCCACCACGGCTTCACCATTCCTTTCTTCTTCTTTCTAAATACCTTCTTTTGCACACATCCTTTCACCTTCTCTTTCAGGTCCTCCCATATCTCTTCCACCGACTCCCCTTCAAAGCGTACCTTTCCTAACTGCTCCTGATATTTCTCGATCGCCTCTTTCGTCCAGGTTACCCTCTCCCCTATCGAGACTTCTTCCCCACCTTGCCTTCCGCCACCCTCCCCTCTTATCCACAGTCTTAATGGCTTATGGTCTGATTCCACCCTCCCCTCTACTGCGAATTTGCCCGTCTCCTCCCATCCTTGCATATTCATGACCACATAGTCTATTACCGATACTTCCACCTTACTTACATATGTGTATTCTCCCTCTTCGTCCCAAGTTGCCATACCATTCGCCACCGCCCAGCCTCTATCCTCCATCCAGTCCCTTAGAATCTCCCCCTCCTTATTTATTGTCTTATCCTTCGATTTCCTTTCGAAGCTCTCCCCTTCCCTATAAAGTCTCCCTTCCCTCCCCATCCTCGCATTAAAGTCCCCACCCAGTACCACCATACCCTCCTCTCTTTCCCCTAGTAAGTCTTCCATCCTTTCTTTAATTCTTTCCATCCCATCCTTATTGTACACTGTCACAAACTTACACGTTACCCCTCCTATCGTTACTTCCCTCATTTGCACTCCATGAATTTTTTCCTCTAATCCATCTCTAACCTCCGTTATAATTCCCCCACTGCCCTTCCTTTCTTATTCAATCTAACCGCCCCCTGGAGTCTCCACCTGTACCCCCTTGGCAGCTTTGGTTCTATTCCATTCCATTCCTTTCTTTCTCCCCACGTCTCTACCAGTCCCACAATATCAAATTCCTGGATATACCTCCAGACCTCCACATCCTTCTTCTTTACCCCTGCTACGTTCGAGTACAGCTCCTTCACTAATCCTCTACCCTGCATTACCTGCACCCCCCTACTTCCTACGAAACAAATCCCCCTGCACTTCCTTCAACACCTCTTTCTCCTTGTCCCACACCCACATTTTCTTGTCTACTCTTATTTTCCGATATCCTACCTTCGCTGATCTCCCTTCTCTCCTTCCTAGCTCTGTCGTACAGCATTCTCTGCACATCCCTTTCCTTTCTCGTCAAATCGTGATCGATGAAAACTCCTTCATCCTTTATCCTATTCTTATTTCGCATTACCCCCAACTTTTCAACTTTCACTCCCTTAACATCCCCTAACTCTGCGAGATCCACCCTTGACCCTTGAGTTTTTGAATAGGGATTTCGATACTTTTCTTAAACACTTTTTTTTCTCGACAATGAAGTATTCAAAAAAAATTTTTAATGCACTTAAATGTTCAGAACGTTATGCAGTATATAAAAAATATATAACGTAAAATCCATGCAACGACCCCATTCGTTTTTTAAAAGCTGCCAGTTACCATTATTTGAGAATGTAAAATTAAACAAATTTGAATTTGGCGCCACAATTTTGTAATTTTCTGATGCTACCGTAGCGCTATCGTCGAAAGAAGATTTTTAATTTCATTGTGGCAACGGTGCGTTCATGTTCGTTTGCTTGCCCAGCGCAGCGAATCTCATTGGTCGCTGTCGGCGTGCGATTTATACCGGGTATAATTAACAATTATTGAAATTAAAGTAGATAATTATTATAGATTGCACATTAATATCAGAAATTACGTAACTTGTGATGTAAGGTTAGAAAAAAAATGGTAATGCGTATATTTTGTTAATAATAGCATATTTTCTTCGAATTTAAAGGATAAATTTATATTTCATTAAAAAAGGTTTTTGGATAAGAAAAATGTTTATTTAAAGATTTAAAAATACTTATTTATAATATTTTTGAAATTCTCTATATATATTTTTAACCTTAACATATTTATATAACCTGTACATGCATTTAGGAACTTGAATGTGTTGTAGTTTTTATTTGAATGCACACATTTTATCTTGAGTATATTGTTATCACTTGTTTGACAATATTACTATCTTTTCTACATTTAGGTAAAAAAAATACATGAAATCCTTGAAAGTAGATTTCGATAATAATCGATTATCTAGTATTCTTGTTTTTCACAATGGAAATTTTTACATGAAATTATGCAAATATTGATGCATATTATATATAATGTTAAAAATGTGTTTATTCAACAATTAATTTGGGAAATATAAGTTAGTTTTTGAAACTAAAAAAATAAACTATTAATTACAAAATATACGCATTATTATTTTTTTCTCACCTCAAATCACAAATTACGTCATTTCTGATATTTATGTGCAATTTATATTAATTATCTATTTTCATTTCAATAATGATAATTATACCCGGTTTGAATTGCGCGCCAATAGCGACCTATGAGGGTCGCTGCGCCGGGCAAGCGCAGTAGCTCAACATGCCAAAGTTGAGATCACTGGGTTATACCAAAGATATTATAAACCTAGATGCGGCACCTCACTAGCGAACCTATAATAAGTTCCAAGAACTAAAAAAATGTTGTTAGTTAAAAAGAGATGGATTAATCTTTGTCTCTTTTTAACCAATGGTCTTTTTTTAGTTCTTGGAACTTATTATAGGTTCGCTAGTGAGGTGCCGCATCTAGGTTTAAAATATCTTTGGTGATACGGTGATACGTATATTAAATTAATCGTTTACTCGACTTGCGGTGCTTGCGGTTCGTACCTAACCTATCAATTTTTTTACGTCGTTTATATTTTAGATCATTTGTTATTTATTTCTTTATTTTTCCCTTAGAGCATTGAATAATAATTATATTTTTGGAAATTAAATCAAAGTTAAGAATAATAAGATTTTAAAAATCAAAACGAATTAGTTTCCCGGAAAATATGGTTATGTTCTTGTTATGAATATTTTTTATTTTCGTTTACATTTTAGATACTTTGTTACTTATTTGTCCCTTGGAGAAATAAATAATAACTCTATTTTGAGCAATTAAATCAAAGAATGTAGAAATATCGACTATTAAGTTTTTCGTTGAGAATTCGTTTTTTTTTTGTTCAGATTCATCGCTTTGGTTGAAAATTTAACTATTTTGTGAAAAAGTCCCTTTTTCTTGGTTGAAAATTGGTTCTTTTAACTGAAAATTTAATTCTTCCATTTTTGGTTCTAAATTGAAATTTTTGAGTTGAAAACTCAACTATTTCTCAATTTTTCGTTCAGAATTCATTTCTTTTATAATACAAATTAAATTACTTAGTTGTAAGTTAGAATGTTAAGAACAAATTTTTTTGGTTGCAAATTTATCTCTTTGAAAAATAAGCTACTTTTTTGAAAATTCTTTGTTTTCTTGGCTAATAATTAAATTTTTTTACTGAAAATGTAACTATTTCAATTGGAACTTTAACTACTTTGTTGAAATTTGGTTTTTTTGGTTGAAAATTAATTTTTTTTTAGACTGAAAATGTAATCGTTCCGGTTGAAAATTAGTTTTTTAAACTGAAAATTTAAATATTCCAATTTTCTACAAAACCGTTGAATTGACAAACAAGAAGATTAAGTTTCTACCAAAAAAGATACATTTTTTCACAAAAAAATGTAATGGTTAAAATTACACTTAAAAAAGTGAATTTTTAACTAAAATGGTGAATCTTCAACAAAAAATAATTAATTTTTAACCAAATAGTTGAGTTTTCAACCCAAAAGATTAATGTTTTACCAAAAAACGATAAAATTTCACCCAAAAATATTTCTTTTCAACCAAGAAGATTAAATTTCTTTCAAAAAAGTTCAATTTTTTCACAATAAATATAATAGATAAATTTTCAGTAAAAGAAGTGAATTTTTATCCAAAATTATGAATCTTTAACAACAAGATAATTAATTTCTAAACAAATAGTTGAATTTTCAACCTAAAAAGATGAATGTTCTACTGAAAAAAGACAAATTTTCAACCAAAAAGATTAATCTTCAGCAACAATAAAAAAAGTAATTTTCAACCAGCGAGACGAATTTGCAACTTAAATTTTCAATCTTCTACCGAAAAAATCAACTTTTAAGAAAGTAATTAAATATTCAACTAAGTAGTTGAATTTTCAACCAAAAAATTAATTTTTAACGGAAAATCTAATCGTTGAAATTTCTACAAAAAATAAAATTTGTTTTAGTTAAAAAACAGTTGAGTTCAACCGAAAAAAAAACGGATTTTAAACCAAATTGTTGAATACTCGACCAAAAAAGATTAATTTTCGACCAATTGTTGAATTTTCTACAAAACAGTTGAACTTGCAAAACATAAATATGAATTTTCAACCAAAAAAGACGAATTTTCAACAAAGCAATTGAATTTGCAAGCAAAAAAATAAAAAAATTTAAATAAAAAACAGTTGAATTCAACCGGAAAAGGCTCATTTTCAAACTAATAATTGAATCGTCAACCAAAAAAGATTAATTTTTAAGCAAGCAATAGCATTTTTACCCAAAAAAATAATAAATTTATACGAAAAGAGTTGAATTTGCAACCAAGAAACATTTTTCAGTCAAGAAACAACAGAAAAATGTCGAATAAATTGTGGAATTTTCAACTAAAAAATACGAATTTCTAACCAAATAGTTGAATTTGCAACCAAAAAGGAAACATTTTATCAAATATGTTGATTTTTCATCAAAACAAATAAATTTGCAAAGAAACAGTTGTATTTTTAACCAAAACAGATCAAAGTTTTACCCAAAGAGATGAATTTCAAACAAATAAGTTAAATTTTCAACTAAGAAACATTTTAAAGTCAAGAAAGAACAAAAAAATGTTACCAAATTGTGGAATTTTCAACTAAAAAAGACGCATTTCCGACAAAACAGTTGAATTTGCAATCAAAAAGGATAGCTTTTTATTAAAACTGTTGAATTTTCATCAAAATAATTAATTTTGATAAGAAACAGTTGTATTTTAAACAAAAACAGGAAAAATATTATACCCAAAGAGCTGAATTTTAAACAAATAAGTAAAATTTTTAACCAAGAAACATTTTTCACTCAAGAAAGAAAAAAAATTCGACTAAATTGTAGAATTTTCAAAAAAAAGTTAATTTTTAACCAATTAGGTGAATTATCAACCCAAAAGGACAAATTAAAAAAAAAACTTTGAATATTCAACCAAAACGGATAACTTTAACAAAATGGTTGCGATTTTATCAAAATAATTAAATTTTCGACCAAATAAAATTTGTACCCAAAAAAGATGAATGCTCAACCAGAAATATAATAATAGACTATCAAAAAAAAAAAAAGAATTAGCTTAAAAAAAGATAGTTGGATCTTGTTTGGCACTATTAATCCAATTTGTTACCACAAAGGATGACTTTTTTTATAAATTGTTGAATTTTCATGAAAATAATTAAATTTACAAACAAACAGTTGTATTTTTAACCAGAAAAGGTAAGATTTCTACCCAAAGAGATGAATTTTCAAGAAAAGCCTTGGTGGAAAAAATTTTTACAAGAAAGAACAACATTTCTACAACTGTAATTTTTTGTTAAAACCTGTACTTTTTTGTAACAAAAATGTACAATATTTAATACAAAAATACCGTTAAATACAAATAGCTAATTTTTCCTTGTATTTTCTTGTAGAAAAGTAAAAAATAACAATAAAATATACGCTTCTACAATTGAAAAATTTGTAGAACTTTTTATTAATATTTTTTTTTACTTTGTTGTAAAAATCTACAAGGTATTACAGAAAACAATTACATATTCTTAATTAATTAATTTTAAAAAAATACAAGATTTCACAAAAGTTGAAATATTGGGAAACTGTACTTAAAATTATGTTGTATATTTTTACCAAGAACTTTTGCTATTTATTATAATCAATCACACTGAACTGTAGTTCAATGATTGAAAATTGAACAATAATTTACCCATTTAATTTCCAATTTTTCAATTGAGTAAGACATTTTTTTTAATTTCTAGCAATATTTTACTTTTCATTTAAAATGAGGAATTACAAATCAAATATTGAAAACTAAACCATTTTAAACTGCATTATTTGAGCTAGAAAGCCTTGAATCGTTAATATTTCAGTGTTAAATTAAAACTGTACGTTACAATTTTAATTGCTCTATTTAACAAATTTTAAATATATAAGTAAATTTATTGAATTTTGATGCATAAATAACAATTGAACAATTATCAATTTGGAAAAATTTTGACTTAGTTTAAAGAGATATTTACCAGTTTTGAGCTCGGTTTTGAGAATATACAAACTTAATTTAAAACTGAAAAAGATTTCGAAAAATAAAAAACTGAATTTAGATTTTTGAAGATTTCGAAATAAAATTTTGAAGCTTTTTATTGATCTTTAAAGGTTTTGAGAAAATAAAAATTTCTTAACTTTGCTGGGAAAATTTATTGATATTTTATTTTGCAAAATTAATTTTAAGACAATATTTAAAAAAGGTTTTAATAAATTTTAAAATAATAAATAGCAATTATTAATTTGGAAAATAATCGAGTAAGTTAAAAATATATTTCGAAGTTTTGAAAAGGTTCCAAAATAATTTGAAACGTGAAAAGATTTCAAAACATTTAAAACACAATATAGATTTTTGAAGATGTCGAACACAAAATTCATAAGCTTTTCAAGCATTTTGAAAGGTTTTAAATGAATAAAAAATTTGCATCAAAGTTCCTAGAAAAACTAAGATTTTTTTTTTTTTTTTTTTTAATTAATTTAAAAAGAATATTTAATAAGATTTCCTAAATTTTCAAAAAAGAATGTGGACGATTTTAAGGTAATTTTTTTACGTTTGCAGGATTTTAAAAAAATTGTACGAAAAATTCGAGTTCCAAGATAATAAAATTATTATTAGATTCCTGGAAAATTTTTAAAGGATTTTTTTAAACAAATTTTTAAATTATTTTTTAAAACAAATGTTTAAGAGAATTTTTAAAAAGATTTCAAAACAAATTTTAATGTATAAATTAATTTTTCTAGTTTAAAATTGCTTCAAATAATATAATTTTGAAAATTTATAAATTGATTGATTCATACTTTTCAATTCATTGCATTGAAAATGATAGGGTGGATTTCTATTTTTTTTAATCTTTTAACTGTACAATGTATAAAAGTTAAAATTTTGCAGTTTAATGGCTTTTAATTAAAAAATTTTCAATTGAAATGTTTTTAAATCTTTCATTTTATACGCGAAACTAATTGAGTCTTTGAATACATATTTTTTAAAGCTTTAAATTGAAAACTTAAAAATTCAAAAGTATTCCACTTTGAGTTTTTTAATTTGCGGTTCAGTTTTTGTAACTTCAAATGAAAAAATTTTATCTTCAAGAGTATTATTTAAAATAGAAAGCCATGAATCTTTAATATTTCAGTGGTAAATTAAAACTTTGAACGTTGCAATTTTAATTGTTCTATTTAACAAATTTTTAATATGTAAGTGAAATTATTGAATTTTGATGCATAAATAACAGTTGAACAATTATCAATTTGGAAAAAATTTGAGTTATTTTAAGATATATTTACCAGTTTTGAGCTCGGTTTTGAGAATATCCAACTTATATTAAAACTAAATGTAGATTTTTAAAGATTTCGAAATAAAATTTTGAAGCTTTTCATTGATCTTTCAAGGTCTTGAGAAAATAAAAAAAATTTCTTAACTTTGCTGGAAAAATTTAAAATGATTTTTTATTTTGCAAAATTAATTTTCAGAGAATATTTAAAAAGATTTTTTTTTAAATTTGAATAATAAATAACAATTGAACAATTATTGATTTGGAAAATAATTAAGTAAGTTTAAAATATTTTTAGAAGTTTTGAAAATATTTCAAAATAATTTGAAACGTGAAAAGATTTTAAAACACAATGTAGATTTTTGAAGATGTCGAACACAAAATTTATAAGCTTTTTAAGCATTTTGAAAGGTTTTGAATGAATAAAAAATTTGTATCAAAATTTGCAGAAAAACGAACAATATATATATTTTTTAAATTAATTTTAAAAGAATATTTAATAAGCTTTCCAAAATTTTCAAAAAATAATCTGGATGATTTTAAGGTAATTTTTTTACTAATGTAAGATTTACCAAACAATTTTCAGAAACTTTGAGTTCCAAGATAATAAAATTATTATTAGATTCCTCGATTTGAAAATTATTTTTTTTTCAAAAAAATTATTAAGCAAATATTTAAAAAGATTTCAAAACAAATTTTAATGTATAAATTAATTTTTCTAGCTTAAAATGGCTTAAAATGACAATTTATACATTTTTTTATTCATTCTTCAATTCGTAGCATTGGAAATGAGAGCGTGGGGTTTTTTTTTATTAATATTTTAACTCTAGAATTTAAAAAAATTAAAAATTGAAATTTTGCAGTTTAATGGCTTTTAATTAAAAAATTTCAATTGAAAAGTTTTCAAAGCTTCAATTTTAAAAGTTTAAATTTCAAAAGTATTCCACTTTGAGTGTTTTAATTTGCGGTTCAGTTTTTATAAGTTCAAATGAAAAAAAAATTATTTTCAAGAGTTCGAATCTCTTAATTTCGAAGACCCTGATCAATTCTTTCTCAATTGTTCAATTTTGATTTGCAGCCAAAAATTGTTTTTTTTTTATTACCTAGGGTGACAAATATTGAGAACATTGCAATGAGATCATTTTAAATGACATCTATGGTGTCCAATCAATTGCTATATATTTGAAGAAACAAAAACTTGAAACATAAGGTTTTTTTTTAATAACAATTATTCATTCTTGTCTTTAAATATTCTACCATTCTTTAAAAATTTAAACATAGAGGCTTTTTTGTAATAGCCATCATGTAGACATCCTAATTTAAAATTATCTCATTGCAATATTCTAAATATTTGTCATCCTAGGTTGAAAAAGAACAAATTTTTGGTTTTAAAACCTGTAAATTCCTGTGATTCTTATAGTTGAAAATTCTTGTAGAAAATTAAAAATACAAAAAAGTACAACATTTGTCTCAATAATAGAAAAAAGTTGTACTTTTCTGTAATTCTGGTTGTAATTTATTGTATTTATTTGTAGATTCCAATAAAAACAGTTTTAGTTTTTTTGCACTTTTTTGTAAAAAATTTCCCAACCAGGAGAGTTAAATTTTCAACGTAGTAGTTAAACAAATGTAAACGCCCGATTGAAACTTTATCAACTATTTTCAATTTTAAAGTAACTTCAAAATAATATATTCATAATTAAAGGCTTCTATTACATTAGAAATATTGTTTTAGCCTCTTCATGTAAAATCAGTAATTATAAATCAAATATTCAAATCTAACCAAAAAACTAAACTTTGAACGTTACAATTTTAATTGTTTCTATTTGAAAAAATTTAATTTCAAAGTAAAATTGTTGAATTTTGTTGTATAACAAATATTGAACATCTATTATTCGTAGAAAAAAATCGTGTAAGTTGAAGAGATATTTAGAAGGTCTGAAAAGATTCAAAATTAATAAAAAATTTGAAATGAATATAGATTTTTGCAGATTTCGAACAAAAAATTTAGAAGCTTTTTAAGAATTGTGATTTGAATTGTTTAGTATTAGGTTACATAACATAAAGTAATATATAACGGTAACGCAATAACGCGTAACCTTCCTCAAAGTCTCGTCCCGCATATGATAATCGATACTCCATGGTAGCATTAATTTGACCCCTTCTTGACCAGAATTCTAAATAGTGAAAGTCATATTGCTTCTCTAACCCATTCCACATCTTTTATAATCTATAGGCTTGCTTACATAATCCCCGAAAATCGAAAGTTTAGCCAATTTAGCAACATTCGCAAAAACTCTACCGATTCTTCAAGCACGATCCTCTATTTAATTTATTATTATCTTGAAGCCAAAAAAAAAACATGAAAAAGAAATCCACAAAATTTCTTCCACTTTATTAGGATCTGATACTGAATCAATAACTTCCCCAGAAGAAGAAGATGCAACACAACACCCTCAAATAAAAAAAAAACATTTATCAAAAATCGAAGAAAGTGAAACAGATAATTCTTATTAAGGGGTCATTCTACTATCTCACTTTTGAAAAATCGATTTTTTTTTCTTTACATTTTTCGATAGGTTATATATTTAGAAATATCTTATCAAAATTTCACACAGAAATTCGGAGTCTTTCTATACTTTTGAGAGCTTGGAGCAAAAAGCGCGTAGAGAGCTGAGTGCTTGTAAACATCGTAGCTTTGTTTCATTTTGTGCAGCTTCGTTTAGTGAAAATGTTAGATATAAAGTGAAAGAGATTATCAAATCAGGAGGATTCATTCAAACAAGCAGAAGGAATATTATATGGAGCAGGGATCGCTGATTAAATGTAAGTAACTTTTTCTTACAGTTTTTATGTTCCGAAAACTTTAAACGCGTTTTTCTCGAAACAACGTTTTTGCGCTCTGCGCGCACGATTTCTCAAAAAGTTTTCAAACGATTACTTTCAAATTTTCTACGTTCATTCTAAATATAAATATTTACAGTGTGACGAATCGGTTTTAAATTTTTTTTATTTTATCATAGTTAAATTAACAAAAAAATAGAGCAAAAAAACACGATTTTTGAAAATTTTTTGTTTAAACTGCCGCCATTTTGTTATTTTGCAAAATAAAAAAAATACACTTCGTGACTCTAGAGCTATGGTCATACTAATAAAGAAAATTTCTGATTTATTTGTGTCAGATGATGCTGACTGGAGATATCGTGCGCGCAGTAGACATGCCTTTTTTTTAGACACTTTGTTTATTGTTAAATAATATCTAAACTAAATAATAATTTCATGTGAAAAGATTATTTTTGTAAACATTGAGACAGCATAAATAAACGCTGAAAATTTTATTCAATTATATAAAGTAGTTGTTGAGAAAAAAATTCTGGAAAATCACCCTTTTTTTTGCTGAGATAGTAGAATGATCCCTTAATAACATTTTAGTGGATTTTAAAGAATTTATTCAAGAAAAGTGAGTTATTTCGTAGGGTTTTAAAGATTTGAAGAGATTTCAAATTATTTTTTGGATTCCATCCTGAATTCTTATTAATTTATCCTGAATTCTTTGAAATTCTTTTGAATTTTTTAATTCATTTGAATTCTTCTAAATTTACTTAATTTTACATAATTCAATTGATTTTTTAAAAGTTTTTATATAATTGGTTCTGCAGATTAATTGATAAAATGACCAAAGGATTTGAAATATTTTAAGGTATTTTTCAAATTCCTTGGCATTTTCTAGAGCTTTAAAAAATTTCAAGGTATTTCAAAAGATTTCAAGGGATTATAAATATTCTAGGTTATTTAAAAATATTATAAAGAAATTGTTAATTTATTTCACTAATTTAATATGATTTCAAAGGATTTGAAATATTTGAAAGATTTAACGAAATTTTAACGATTCCCAGAAATTTTTTTATTTATTTCAATAGTTCAAAGGGATTTCAAAGACTTTGAAATATTTTAAGGTATTTTAAAAGATTCCAAGGCATTTTCAAGAGATTTAAACAATTTCAAGGGATTTCCAAGGATTTTAAGGGATTTAAAGGGATTTTAATATTTCAATGGATTTCAAAGAATTTATTCACAAGAAGCAAGGGATTTCGTAGGGTTTCAAAGATTTTAAGAGACTTTCCAATATTTTTTGCAATTCATTTGGAGATCGCCCAGAATTCTTATTAATTTATCCTGAATTCTTTTAAATCCCTTTGAATTCTTCTAGATGCACTCAATTTTACTCAGGTTAGTGGATTTTTAAAAAGTTTTTATTTAATTCATCTTGAAGTCATTAAAACTCACCTTAAATTTTTAGGCATTTCATCCAATGCTTTTGAATTCTCTTTAATTTTTTCTAAAATTCATTTCAAACTTACTCAATTCAATTAATTTTTTTCATATTTTTAAATTTTTTCATATTTTTAAATTTTTGTCAATTCATTTGAATTTTTTTTAATTCACCTTGAATTTTATGCATCTCATCGCATTCTTCTCGTTTCCCTCAAATTCCTCTAAATTCACACAAATTTTACAGAAATAAATGGATTTTCATTAGTTATTTTTTTTAGTTAAAAATTAGTAGGGCTTCAAAGATTTGAAGAGATTTGAAATTATTTTTTGAAATTCACCCTGAATTTTTTTAAGTTCTTTGGGATTTCCTTGGATTTTTTTTACTTCACTTGAATTAATCTAAATTTACTCAATTATACTTAATTCAATTGATTTTTTTAACTCTTAAAAGTTTTTATTTAATTGATCCTGAAGTCTTTTAACCTCACCTTGAATTCTTAAGCATTTCATAAAATTCTTTTGAATTCCCTTGAATTTTTCTAAGCTCATTTCAAAGTTACTGAATTCAGAAAAGTTTCTTCATATTTTAAAATTGTTTTTAATTCATTAAATTTTTTTTAAGTTACCTTGAATTTTTATGATTTTCATTGAATTCTTCTCGTTTCCCTTAAATTCCTCTAAATTCACTCAAATTTTACAGAAATAAATGCATTTTTTCGATTTTTTTGTATTGTTTTGTAGTCATTAGTTATTTTTTTTAGTTAGAAATTAGTAGGGCTTCAAAGATTTGAAGAGATTTGAAATTATTTTTTGAAATTCACCCTGAATTATTTTAAATTCTTTGGGATTCCCTTGCATTTTTTTACTTCACTTGAATTATTCTAAATTTACTCAATAAGGACCTCGAAAAAAATGGAAACCAAATACCGAGGGAAAACTTTCCATCAAAGTGATCGAAAATCCAAAAAAGAAAATCGAGCAACTCAATACAATTGTCAGATTATGATGAAAAAACATGGTTAACAAAATTAAATGAAGTAGTTCAGCGAATTAAACCATGAAAGATCAATGGGACTCCTTTTTTCGGACAGCAAATTTATTTTTTGTCCGGGAATTTCACAAGTTTTTAGAAGAAAAAAAATCTGTCCAAGTTTGATTTCAACAGTTTTTTAAATAATTAATTGAATTGTTATATTTTTCTATTATTATATAATTTAGTTAACATTGCCTAATTCGAAAATATTTCTTTTACAAATTTTCGATTTTGGACTTAAATTAAAAATTATAAGCGTTTGAATCGACAATTTTGGATAAAAACGTTTTTTATTTGATCAAATGTGAATATAAATTATGATTTTTAAAAATGAACTATACATTAAGGATTAACAAGTGAATAATAATTTATTTTACAAGACGATTCGGAATCAGTTCAAAGAATTTCCAGATTTTAAAGTTAAAAATTAAACTCTTTCAATTGGAAAGTCTTAGTAGTTAAACAAATATAAACACCTGATTGAAACTTTATAAACTATTTTCAATTTTAAAATAGCTTCAAAATAATATATTCATAATTAAAGGCTTTTATTAAATTTAAAATATTGTTTTAACCTCTTCATGTAAAATGAGTAATTATAAATCAAATATTCAAAACTAACCAAAAAACTGAACTTTGAACGTTACAATTTTAATTGTTCTATTTGAAAAAATTTAATTTCAAAGTAAAATTGTTGAATTTTGATGTGTAACAAATATTGAACACCCATTATTCGTAGAAAAAAATCGAGTAAGTTGAAGAGATATTTAGAAGGTCTGAAAAGATTCAAAATTAATTAAAAATTTGAAATGAATATAGATTTTTGCAGATTACGAACAAAAAGTTTAGAAGTTTTTTAATAATTGTGAAAGGCTTCAAAAGAATAAATAACATGTTCTTAAGATTCCTAGGAAAATTGAAAATGATTTTTTATTTTGAAAAATTAATTTTAAGAGATTATTTAAAAAGATTTCGAAAATTGTCAAAAATGAATCTGGAAGATTTTTGGGAAACGTTTGTAATTTTACAGGATTTAAAAAAAATTTAAGAAAAATTTTAGGAAGAATTCGAATCATTTTCAAAGATGTTTAAAAGTTCTGAAGAAATTTCAAAAATAATTTAAAATTAGAAAAAATGCAAAACAACGTGTAAATGTTTCAAGATTTTGAAATAAAATTTTAAAGCTTTTTAATGATTTTTAAACTATTTAAAATGAAAATAATTTAACTTCTAATTTAAGAAGTGTTCAGTTTATAACAAAAATTTTTTTGCTTAAAAATTTAAACTGTTTGCAATTTTTTCTATCTCTTGACTCAAAAATCTTTCTTATTTGAAAATTCAAGTCATGTTGAAAATTTGTCTTTTTTGCTTGAAGTATAAAATACTACATTTTTGGTTTAAAATTCATTTTTGAATAAAAATCTAATTATTCGTTCAAAGTTAAACTTTTTCGTTAAAAATTATTTTTTGGTTGAAGATTCTTAATTTTAATTGAAAATTCATCCCTTTCAAAAATAAACTATTTGGTTGAAAATTAGTTTTTTCTCTAACTGAAAATCAATTTTTTAAATACAAAATGTAACTATTCCAGTTGAATATCCCATCATTTTATTTAAAAATTCGTCTGTTTGGTTGAATATAATTTTTTTTAACAAGAAATTCAACTATTCAGTTTTTGGTTGAAAATTTGTCTTTTTTAGTAGAAATTAATCTTCTTGGCTAAAAATTCAGTCATTCTAGTTAAAGAATCATCATTTTAGTTGATAATTGAACACTTTGTTTGAAAATGTAACAATTTTTTTATTATTTTTTTTTTTGGTTGACAACTTATTTTTTTAGTTGAAAATTTCTGTATTTTATTGAAAAATCGTATTTTTGGTCGAAAATAATCAATATTCTCCTTATTTTTGAATTTAAAAATGATTTTATGTTAACGTAAAGTGATATTTCACTTTCATTCTAATGTTTTGCAACATAAAATGATTTTCAAACATATAATCTAAATAAATAAACATAAAAATATTCAGCTAATTGATGTTTAATCCTTTAAAGTTCTTTTAATTTATTGAAATCTATTATAAATCCCTTGGAATATTTGAAATTCTTTTAAATCTTTTGGTTAAAAATTAGTTTCCTTAAATTGAAAACTATTTTTTTTTTGACTGAAAATTCAACTGTTTCAATTTTTGACGAAAATTTATATTTTTTGATAGAAATTTAATTTTCTTGATTGAAAATTCATCTGTTTGGTTGAAAATTTCACTATTTTGTTGAATATACATTTTGTGTGATTGAAAATTAATTTTGTTCTGAAAATAATAAAAGAAAAGTAACTTATTAGTTTAAACCTTATCTATTTGATTAAAAATTTAACGATTTTGTTGCCTAACGTTGTTAACTGTCTAAAAGTTGTTAACGTTTTTCTTTTGCGTTGAAAATTTATTTTTTTAAACTGATAATTTAACTGTTCTTTTTTTTTTGGTTGCAGATGTATCTTTTTTAGTTTAAAATTCAAGTATTTTTTTGAAAATTTATCTTCTTTTGGTAAAAAATTAAGTTTTTTGGTTGAAAATTCAACTATTTGGTTAAGAATAATTTTTTTGGTAAAGATTAATCATTTTAGTTGAAAATTCACTTTTAACTGAAAATTTAACTATTCTATTTTTGATGGAAGTTTTATCTTTTTTGATGGAAAATTAAAAATTCGGTTGAAAATTTTTTTTTCAGTGACAAAATTAAGCTATTATATTTTTGATTAAAAATTCTTTGGAATCTTGAAAAATACCCTAAAATATTTCAAATCCTCTAAAGCTCTTTCAATTTATTAAAATTTATTGAAAATTCCTTAGAATATTTCAAATCCTTTGAACTCTTTTGAAATCCCTTTAAATTTTTACATCTTGAAAATTTCTCGGACTCTTTAAAAATACTGTAAAATATTTCAAATCCTTTAAAATTCTTCCAATTTATTGAAATCTATTGAAAATTCCTTAGAATTTTTTAAATCCCCTAAAATATTTCAAATTCTCTGAAATCTTTTAAAATTATTTAAAGCTCTTGAAAACTCCTTGGAATCTTTAAAATTACCCTAATATATTTCAAATCCCTTAAAATTCTTTCAATTTTTTTAAATCTGTTGAAAATTCCTTAGAATCTGTTTCTTAAAATATTTCAAATTCTCTGAAATCTCTTGAAATTCGTTAACGCTTTTGAACATTCATTGGAATCTTTAAAAATGCCCCAAAATATTTCAAATCCTTTAAAATTCTTTCAATTTATTGAAATCTATTGAAAATTCCTTAGAATATTTTTAAATCCCGTAAAGTGTTTCAAATTCTCTGAAATCTCTTAAAATTCGTTAACGCTTTTGAACATTCCTTGGAATCTTTAAAAATACC
>CAKNYM010050466.1:103520-114920 GCA_932195095.1 Andricus curvator | reverse complement strand
AATTTGAGAACGAGGGAAGTATATGAAGAAAATTAAAACTTCGCTAAAATAAAGTTTAGAATCTTCTCTTTAAAATAAGACCAAGAATATAATGAAATACTTATTGGTACTTGAATTATCATGTAAAATGTTAAAGGGTGCTCAAGACGCTTGGGAAACAACATACGAAAGATTGCGGTCCCCGTCTGTTGTTTCCCTAGCGTCTTGGGCACGTTTCCACATTTTTCATGGTAATTCGAGAACCAGTAAATATTTTCTTGTTTTCTTGGTCTCATTTTAAAGAGGAGATTTTAAACTTTAGTTTAGCGACGTTTCAATTTTTTCATTCAAAAGCAGAAAGTAGGTCGGTCTTTCTCACACGCTGTCTCGGCCTCTATTTATCTAAAACACTTCAAGTAGGGTTCAATCGACGCGAAATTTAATAAGCTTTCGAACATGTTTTTAAAAGTCTTCATAACCTAATTTTTCGCTGAGATGACCACGAAAAAAAAGCTGCATGTTTTGTATATAGTACTGTATATAGTGACGTAAATGAAAACTAGAGCATCGACCTACAAGGTTTAGAGCACGCGTAATTTCATGTCGCGTTATCTGTTTTTTTTTCTGCACGAACATTGCAAATACCCGGAAATATAAACAAAAAATAATGATAAAAGTATCTCTATAAAATAAAAAATCATATTTTATTCGTTCAAAATTATAGTAGCTATATTTTGAATTTAGGAACGTCGTTGAATCATAAATAACTCAAATCTGATTTTGAAATGTTTTTCATACCTTATCAATGTTTACCTTCTCAATTGTCAAATATGAATTCCCGATCATTAACAGTTTAAACTATTGACTATTAGTTTGCGATTAAATCAATAAAATCGATATAATCCCATTTTTCGGAACACTGGAATACTTCAAACGATTTCTTTATATGCGAATTTTTACTCCTCAGCATTGTCAATATCTACTTTATTAATAATTTAGTAATCTGCTGTATGATTGTTTATAGTTCTTTATGTCTTCACGACCTGTCGGTTTTTCCACAAAACGTTGCGTTGTTGCAAAATTATATCTCATTTTCACTTGTTATTTGACTCGAAGGCTTGCATGTTTATAACTTTTGATAAATTCGGAAATATGTAGGTCGCGTTTTTTTATATTATTCATTAAATTGTTGATCGAATTACGGAAAGTCCTATCGCGCAGCATGATCGCACTTTTCAACTGACCACTGCGCAACATTGCTTCTCGTTTCGCAGGCGCAATCTTATTCAACCCTTCCCCATTTCTTCCCTCATTTTCACTTTCTAGGCTAGATTCCGATCGAAACTTTCTTTCTGTTTTTATTTTTAATGCAATTTTAAAATAATTTTTTAATTTAAACATATTCGGAGAATTAAAATTTTTTTTAATGAAAAGATTGATCTTTAATTGAAACTTGTGAGGTGTTTAGGAATTTATAAATGAATATAAATTTATATTAATTAAATAATAAAATATTAATATAAATGAAAATATATAAATTATATATTTATATAATTTATATAGTAAATTTTAAACAAGATGTGTGTTGATATAGGCAAGTTTGACGTGAGTGGGTGTAATCTAGGAATGGGGGTCACCCCAATTAAATCGATCAATTATGGTCTAGGGGTCGTCCATATATTGCAAAAGTATTAAATTTTTTTGGACTTGAGTAAGTGGAACACTTATTTCAAATTAAAAAAGAAAGCATCGTCAATAGCGCGTGTAGTTTTTCAATTTGAGGGGGAAAAATTATTTTTTATTCAGAATAAAAATTTCGAATAACTACCTATTTGTTAAAATCTTTGAACACTTAAATTCGAGCGTAAATTATGGAAAATATTATTATTAATTAATTAATATTTAATTAATTAAATAATTAGGAAAATATTATCAATTTGTTTTTGAGGTTATAAAATATTCCTGAGATTCTTGAGAAAATTCCAAAAGATTTTTGAAGATTTCAGATATGTCGACAAAAATATGATTTTTTAGAACATTTAGAAGTTTGCAAGAAATTTAAATAAAATAAGTGAAAATATTGTATACATTTTCAGAAATCTTTCAATGTTTTACAATATTTTTAATCTCTTGAATTATTCTTAAAATTTTGGATAATCTTCCAGAATTAAAAAAAGTGCCTTAAAATTTTTCAGATTTTTTTTCTCGATATTATAAAATTACCATCACAGGGAAATTCTCTAATTATGGAGTTTCTGAATCTAGTCAATTAAAAAATTGATAAATAATACAAATAATAAATCAAATAAATTACTTTTATTTGATGAACATATTTTTTATTTCACTATTTATTTATTATTTAAACACTTTTTTAATTCATCAGAACCGGGAAATTTTTAATTCTGTAATATTATAAACTGTCAACAAATTTATTGTTCCGGAATTTTCTAATTTGGGAATTTTAAATTGTCGGAAATTTTATAATTTTGAGAATTTTTTTATTTTGACTATTTTCTTTTTTGGGAATTTTAGTGTCGAGAATTTTATTTTTTAGAATTTTTCTGTTGTCCCATTTTTAAAAATCTTTTAACATTCACAATTTTTTCAAACTTTTCTTTACAAATTAATTTTTCAAATTAAAAAATCATCTAAAATTTTCCCAGGAATTTTAAGAAAATTTGTGTATTATCTTGATACCTTTCAAAATCCTTAAAATTTGATTTTAACGTCTTCAAAAATCTACAATTTGTTTCTAATTTTTTTAAATCTCTTCAAATGTTAAATTATTTTTGAAATTGTTTCTAAACATCTTTCAAAATGGTTCAAATTTTTTCTTAAATATTTTAAAAAATACTGGAAAATTAAAAAATTGCCTTAAAATCTTGGAAATTCTTTTTCAACCATTTTGGAACTCTTTTGAAATGTTTAAAAGAAATTTTTAATATTCTCTTAAAATAAATTTTTCAACATAAAAATCATTTTAATTTTCCTAGGAATTTTACAAATTTTGTTTGTTTTGAAATCTTTCAAAATACTTTTAATTTTTTTTGTTCGAAATCTTCAAAAAGCTATGCAAAATGTTAAAAATTGCTTTAGAATCTTCCAGATTCTTTTTTGACAATTTTGGAAATCTTGAAATTTTTTGAAATTTTCAAAAATAATCTCTTAACATTATTTTTAAAAAATAAAAAATAATTTTAAATTCTCGCAGAAACCTTACAAATTTTTTCTTCATATGTGAAATCTTTCAAAAGCCTTAAAAAGCTTCAAAATTTTATTTCGAATTCTTCCAAAATGTTCTGTTTTCAATTTATAAAAAAGTACAAGCTAAGGATTTTAATTTCTTTCTTCTAAATTAAGGGTTTTATATTTAGAGCAATGCAAATTTGACAGATTTCCTAAATTCCTTAAAACCTCTCAATTCTTTTGAAGTCCTTGAATTACCTAAATGCTCTGAAATCTCTCAAATTCATTGAATACTCTGAAATCCTCGAATATCCTGAATTTCTTGAATATTCGGAATTCTCTTAATTCCTTGACTGCTATGAAATCCTTAAATATTCTGAATTCCTAAAATTCTTCGAATTCTCTGAATCCCCAAAACTTTTTGAATTCTCAGAATTTCTTGAAATTCATTAAATTCTTCGAATTTGTGAAATATTCTGAATTCCTTGAATTCTCTAAATTCCCGAAATCATCTGAAATTCTCTGTATTCTCTAAGATCCTTGGATTCCTTGAATATTCGAAATTCTCTGAATTCCTTGAAATTCTTGGATTCCTCGAATATCCTGAATTCGTTAAATATTCTGAATTCCTAGAAATCCATGAACTCCCTGAATTCTCTGAACTTTTTCAATTCCTTCATTTTCATGAATTTATTGAATTCCGTTAATGCTCTGAAATTCCCTAAACGTTCTGAAATGCCTGAAATTCCCTTAAATATTCTTAATTCCTTTATTATTTTCACTCCTGCATTTCTTGAATATTCCGAATTCCTTAAATCCCTGAATTTCTCTGAATTCCCTGAAATCTTTGAATTCTTGAAAATCTCTGAATTTCTCGAATTCTCTAAAATCCTCGATTTCTCTGAATTTTCTAAAATCCTTGATTTCTCTGAATTTTTTGACTGTTCTGAATTCCTGAAATTCTTTGAATTCTCTGAATTTCTTGAAATACTTAAATGCTCGGAAATCCCTGAAATTCTCTTCGTTTCTTGAATTCCCTAAATGCTCCGAAATCCCTCGAATTCCCTGAAATATTCGAATATTCTGAACTCGTTAAATTCCCTAAAATCCTTCAATATTCTGAATTCCTAAAATAACTTGAATATTCTGAATTCCTAAAATAACTTGAATATTCTGAATTCCTGAAATTCATTGAATTCTCTGATTTTCCTGAACTTATAATATGTAGGGAATTAAAGATCTTCTTTAAATTTCCTGAATTCCTTAAATATTTTGAATTCCCTAAAATCCCTGAATTCCTTCAATTCTTCTGAATTCTTTGCATTATTTTGAAGTCCTTGGAATTTTCAAAATTCAGAAAATTTAGATATATCAGGGAATTTGGAGAAATTCAGAAGATTTCATGGAAGTTGAAAGAATTCAAAAGGATTTGACGGAGTTTAAAATCATTCGATGCAATTCAAAAGAATGAGGAAGAATGCATAGATTTTAAAGAATGAAGAAGAATTCACAGGAATGAAACATTCAAAATTACTGAGTTTTGATGTTGTATTGTTGACGAGGGTATTCTTTTTTATCTTATATGTATCTTAATCCCGGATGGGGCCTTTGACCAGGCCACCGGGCGCGTCCTCGGGTTGCGGATAGAGGGGGCCCTGTACCAAGGGTTTCTGCTGAATATGGTTACAAAGATAAATAAGCAGTCGCGGACAATGGTCCAGGGATGGTCCCGAAGGAAAAACCCCCAATCCAAGGCGTTAACTACCGTGCCGAAGGATGAATGGTACCAGGGAATGGTATCTTAAACGGTGTCTCTGGGATACCGGGCAACCTCCCAGAGTAATAGTGCCTTATCCCTACATGCGGGGCTCTGTAGGGACTGACCACATATTTCCCTAGCTACTCGTGGGAACAAAAATGGATTCTTTAAGATATATACAAAACCCTCATAGGGAGTCGGAATCGACCCCTACAACAAAAACATCTTCTCGGGAGAGGATGATATCTAAGCCAAGAAGAGTTAGACTGTCGGGCGCTGCAAGAAGAAGGATAAAACGCCAATTGGCGCAAGGTCTAACTCCAGAGATACCCCGTTTCTATGACAAGTCGAGGTATGACAGGCCAAGTTGTGACAGGCCGAGCTATGACAGGGAGCAGGAGAGGGTGTTGCTAAGAGACCCAAGAGGCCCAACGGACTGGTGCAGCCAGGCTCGGGAGTGGTTGGAAACTGCTGAAGAAGCCCAAAGGCATAATTTGGATCGTATAAGTAGTAGACTGTTCTTGAGTGACCCTACTGGCCAGACGGGAGATAGGGGCTTCAGGGAATCCATGCGCGAAGCTGATGACTGGGAACCTTACCAGAGAATTAGAGATAGGGACTGGAGTGAACCTGTCCGCGAAGCTTACGCCAGGAGGCCAAACCAGGAAACTAGGGAGAGGGACTGGAGTGAACCTGTGCGCGAAGCTTACGCCGGGAGGCTAAACCAGGAAACTAGGGAGAGGGACTGGAGTGAACCTGTGCGCGAAGCTTACGCCGGATGGCCAAACCAGGAAACTATGGAGAGGGACTGGAATGAACTTATACGCGAAGCTTACGCTGGGGGGCAAAACCAGACAACCAGGGATAGGGACTGGAGTGAACCTGTACGCGAAGCAGACGCCGGGGGGCCAAGCCAGACAACTAGGCCACCAAGAGTTAGATTGTCGGGCGCTGCAAGGAGGAAGTTCAGACGCCAGTTGGCCGAAGGTCGATCACCGAAGGATATCAGGGAAAATGAGAAGGTGTTGCCAAGAGACCCAACGGACTCGTGTAGCCAGGACTTTCAAACCCACTTGAGGATGGCCATCGTCCTCGAAGGGTTCCCTGAAACCAAACTCGACTGCGACCAGGCAAATGCGATTGAGGCAGCGTTGGAGAGAAAAATCGATGAGTTGCATCCAGAAGAGATCGTCCCTACATTCGAAGACTGCCGCTACAAGAGCGATGCACTTGTCGTCGTCTGTTCTGATGAGATTACCAGAAGGTGGCTCCAAAAAGCCGTTGGCCACTTAGATCCTTGGGAGGGAGCTAGGCTCAAGCTGATCGATATCAAGAGACTCCCAAGGCCAGTGAAGCTGATCGCATGGATCCCCGACGTTTTCGTCGAAGCAAGGACAGCTCTTAACAGAATAGCGGTCCAGAATCCTACCTTAAGGGCGGAAGGATGGGCCGTTGTTGACGTCAAGACGGATAAGAAATTTACCCAAATTGTTATGACTGCGGATCCAGGAGTGGTAGAGCCTCTTAGACAAATCGACTGCAAGCCGCATTATGGTTTAAAGAGGATCAACATGAAGATCCTCACAAAAATGAAGGATGTAGAATAATCTACATCACGCCAAAGGGTCGTCGGCTATCACAAGCAGACGCCTGGTAGCAGCTGGAAGGATATCAATAACAGGGGTGAGTTTTTAATAGACTATCTCTTAACTACCGATTTAACATTATTCATGGTGTCTACTAACCGCGAAAGCCGGAAATCAAAATAAAACCGGGAATGCGAATTCGAGCCAGGAATCACATTTAAGGTGCTTCAAACAAGTCGGTTTTTAGAATAATACAAAATACGGTTACAAGGATGAATTGTTTGATGTAATATTTTTACCACATAATCTGAAGGCTTATACATGAGCATGACTAGAGCTTTTTTCTCGAAAAATAGTATTGTTGGTTTTTTTTTGTTAGTTGAAACGCACTTTGGAACGGTGAGCGCCTGTTTTCGTTTCACCACGGATACACTCCTAGTGGCGTGTTGCCCGTTTCCAGGCGCAGAAACTTCAGCATATTTTCGATTAACAAAAAAAAAAACAAGACAATTTTTTGAAAAAAGGGCTCTAGTCATGCTCATGTATAAGCCTTCAGATTATGTGGTAAAGATATTGCATAAATCAATTCATCCTTGTAGCCATATTTTGTATTATTCTAAAAACCGACTCGTTTGAGGCACCTTAAAGTTTTGGAAAATGTAATATTTTTTATTAATCGTTACTGATACCAACATAACGATTTTTGGGGAAATTTTTTATGATTTAGGTTTTATTTAAAAGGATTAATTTTAAGATTTGAAGATTTCAAAATAAGTCCAAAAAATAATCTGCAAGATTTTACGGCATTTTTTTAATTTTACCTAATATAATTTTTTTTAAGAAAATTCAATTATTTCAAAAGATATTTTAAAGTTTTGGGGAGATTCAAAAATAATTCAAATTCTGAGAAGATTTCAAAACATTTCAAACAAAAGTTAGATTTTTGAAATTTTTTAAAATGAGTGTTTTAAAAATATTCGAAAATAATTTAAAACTTGAAAAGGTTTCAAAAATCTGAAACAAAATGTAGGTTGTTAGAAATTTCGAACAAAAAGTTCAGGAGCTTCTTAAGAATTTTGATAGATTTCAAGATAATAAAAAAATTGTCTCAAGATTTCTGGGAAATTGTTAAATGATTGTTTATTTTGAAATATTGATTTTATGAAAATATATAAAAACATTTCAAAATATTTTCAAAGGAGATTCGGGAAGATTTTAAGTCCATTTTTTAATTATGCATATTTTTTTTAATGTTAGGAAAAACACGAATAATTTTTAAAAATATTTAGAAGGCTTAGCAGTTTATGCAGAATTTTTTTTACATTTTTAGGAAAAATTTGAGTCATTTTGAAAAATATTTAGAAGATTTGAAAAGAAATTTGGGGAATAATTCGAGTTAGTTTAAAAGATGCTTGAAAATTCTTCTCTTGGTAGAAATTTAATCTTTTTGGTTAAAAGTGCAATTGTTTGATAATATTTAATCTTTTTTGATTAAGGATTCAACTAGTTTGTTAAAAATTTATCTTTTCTAGTTGAACTCAACAGTAATTTGGTAACAGAAATTTTTTTTTCAACATTCATCTTTTTGGTTGAAAATTTAACTATTTTTGTGGAAAATTCTTCTTTTTTTTTGTTGCAAATTCCTTTTTCTAACTGAAAATTTAACTGTTCCATTTTTGGTTAAAAATTATGGTTTTTTATTGAAAATTCATATTTTTCGGCTGAAAATTCTATTTTTGGTGTAAAATTAAACTATTTTATTGCAAATGAAACTATTTCTCTGCAAATTTGGCAGTCTTCGTCTTTTTTAGTAGAAAATTTATCTATTTGGTTAAAAATGATATTATTTAATTTTAAATTAACTTTTTTGTTGAAAATTAAAATTTTCGGGTTAAAAAATAAAACTATTGAGTAGAAAATTTCTGTTCTTCGTTAAAAACTTGATATTTTTTTGTTAGAATTGCAACTAGTTCAAAAATAATATTTTTTAGTTAAAGATTTAACTATTTTGTTGAAAATTCGTGTCTTTCAAAAATAATTAAAAATTCGAATAGATTACAGAATATTTGAAATAAAATGTGGATTTTTCAAGAAAAGGGATTAAATATTTTAGAACTCCTACACTATATAATGTAAATAATTTTAAAAGTGATTTCAGACATCATGGCCTAAAATGCTTTCAAAACAGGGGAATAGGGTGATTTTTAAAAAGAAAATAGGTAAATAATAGGAGAATAAATTCTTTTTAGTAACATTAATTTAGGTACCATATTTTTAAGAAAATAATTGAATATTCAACCAAATAGTCGAATTTTTAACCGAAAAGGATACATTCTGAAGCAAAAATATGATAGTAGACTTTTCAATTGAAAATAATTAACTTTCAACCAATAAAGATGTCTTTCCAACAAAATAATTAAATTTTCACCAAATATAAGAATTTTTAACCAAAAGAGATTAATTCTGAACCAAAAATATAATAGTAGACTTTTCAAAGAAAAAGAATTTAACTTGCAACCAAAAATAGTTGTATTTTCTTATTGGGTTCTATAAATTCTGTTCTCCTTGAAGCGAAAAAAACGAGAAAAAGGGAAATCAGTTTTCCTAAAAAAGTAGGTTATCTGTATAAAAAGGAAGTTTTCGTCCTCAAATATAAAAGGAACTTTAGTGTTTGAACGATATTTCTCGCAAAAGTAAAAACAAATCTGAAAAATTAGTCAAATTAGACGCTGTGAGCCTACAAAAGTAGGTTTTGTGGCCTGTTAAGACGTCTTTCAAACCTCCCTCTCCAATACTTCCCCTACATTCTCCCACTTCACTTCATTCATTCACTTCATTCACTTCATTCAGTCTTCACACTTTCGCCACCCCTTCCTTAACTTCCCCTCTCCTCGCTTCCCCAGCTAACACACCCTTCTCCAGCTGTAACTTCGCCTCCCCTACGCACCTTCATTTCTAATCATTTCCCCTACCTCCCCTCCCCTCTTTACGTCTCCCTTACCCTATTTCCCCTAACTCCCTACTCGTCATTTATCTTAAATCCCCTCCTCTCACATCTCCTATTTCCCTTCACTTCTACTTCCTCTCTTCTCATTTCCTCTCTTGCTTTTCCTATCCTCCCTCCCCTAATTCCTGTCCCCTTATTTCCCTTACGTCCCCTTCCCTTATTCCCCCTATTTTCCCTCCGCTCATTCCCTTTATTTTTCCTCCTCTCATTTCCCTCACTTCCCCTCCCCTTACTTGCCCTATTATCCTCATTTACCCTACTTTCCCTCTCCTCATTTCTCGTACTTCCCCTTTCCTCGCCTCCCCCCTCATTTCTCGTATTTCTCTCATTTCTCTCTCCTCATTGCTCCTACTTTCTCTCTTATTCTTTCCCTCTCCTCATTGCCCCAACGTTCTCTCCTCTCATTTCTGCTACTACCCCTCCCCTCATTTCCCGTACGATCCCTCCCTCATTCCCCTCCCATCATTTCCGTTCACTTCGCTTACCCTCATTTCCTCTACTTTCCCTGGTCTCATTCCCCCTAGTTCATCTCCCCTCAGTTCTCCTACTTTGCATCCCCTTATTTCCCTTACTTCCCCTTCCCTCACCCCCTTCATATTTCCCTTCCCCTACTTTCTATCCCCTTATTTCCACTACTTTTCCTCCTTCAATTTTCCCTACTTCCCCTCTCCTCCTTTCCCTACTGCCCCTTCACTCAATTTCCCTCACTTCCCCTCCTTGGAAAAAAGTACGACGGACAGACCTCCGACCGAAACTATAAGGGTTGCTGCCTGGGGCTTCGAAACCCTAAAAATTCTCGGTTTTTAACCAATTCCCGGCTCATTCTCGCTGCTCAAAATTCCAGGCTAATTCCCGGTTTTCCCGGTCAGTGGCCACCCTGAACAGTAAGGAATAAATTCCTATTCGAATAACATTGCATTAGATTTCTATTTATTCCTGTATTCTTTATTCGCAAATATATACGATTAATGATTTACGAATAAAATTAATGTGTCTCGGGACACACGGTAGAAGTGAAACTTCGAAAGAATATTTAAGTGGAATGGATTCACGAAATTCAAGGAATTCACGAATTCCCGAAATTCCTTGAATTCTGTGGATTCCTTGAATTGTATGAATTTCGTGAATTTACTGAATTCCACGAATTCAATGATTTTACTGAATTCCGTGAGTTCTTTCATAAATTCCTTGAATTCCATGAATTCAGTGGATTCCGTGTATTCTACGCATTCCGTGAATTTACTGAATTCCTTCAATCCTTGAATTCTGTGGATTCCGTGAATTTTACAAATTGCGTGAATTCTCTGAATTTCGTACGTTCCGTGAATTCTACGAATTCCTTGAATTCTATGGTTCTGTGATTCTACGAATTCCGTGAATTCAATGATTTTACTGAATTCCGTGAGTTCTTCCATGAATTCCATAAATTCCTTGAATTTTATGAATTCACTGAATCCCGAAGTTCCGTAAATTCCATTAATTCAGTGAATTTACTGATTTCCGTGAGTTCCATGAATTCCTTGAATTCCATGAATTCAGTGGATTCCGTGTATTCTACAAATTCCGTGAATTCTGTGGATTCCGTGAATCTTACGAATTGCGTGAATTCACTGAATTTCGTACGTTCCGTGAATTCTACGAATTCCTTGAATTCTATGGTTCTGTGAATTCTACGAATTCCGTGAATTCAATGATTTTACTGAATTCCGTGAGTTCTTCCATGAATTCCATAAATTCCTTGAATTTTATGAATTCACTGAATCCCGGAGTTCCGTAAATTCCATTAATTCAGTGAATTTACTGCATTCCGTGAGTTCCTTGAATCCCATGAATTCGGTGGATTCCGTGTATTCTACGAATTCCGTGAATTTACTGAATTCCGT
>CAKNYM010050466.1:78994-103510 GCA_932195095.1 Andricus curvator | reverse complement strand
CTTCAATCCTTGAATTCTGTGGATTCCGTGTATTTTACGAATTGCGTAAATTCACTGAATTTCGTACGTTCCATGAATTCTATGGTTCTGTGAATTCTACGAATTCCGTGAATTCACTGCGTTCCATGAATTCCTTAAATCTTTGAATTCTGTGGATTCCGTGAATTTTACGAATTCCGGGGATTCCATGAATTCAGTGAATTTACTGAATTCCATTAATTGCTTGAATTCTATTAATTCTACGAATTCCGTGAGTTCCTTAAATCCTTGAATCCCGTGAATTCTGTCGATTCCGTGAGTTTTACGAATTCCGTGAATTCCTTGAGTTTCATGAATTCCGTGAGTTTTACGAATTCCTTGAGTTTCATGAATTCCGTGAGTTTTACGAATTCCGTGAGTTCTATGAATTCTTTGAGTTCCACGAATTCCTTAAATTCTACGAATTCAGTGAATTCCATGCATTCCTTGAGTTTCATGAATTCCGTGAGTTTTACGAATTCCATGAATTCCTTGAGTTTCATGAATTCCGTGAGTTTTACGAATTCCATGAATTCCGTGAGTTCTATGAATTCCTTGAGTTCCACGAATTCCTTAAATTCTACGAATTCTGTGAATTCCATGCATTCCTTGAGTCCCATGAATTCCATGAATACGGGCAATCAGCCCGCTACCTTGCTGGAGCATCACGCGTAACGTGACTATTCTTATGGATGTATTCCTCGTCCAAAAATGCTGTGCTGCGCCCTTAGAAGTTTCACTTCAAAAATGGCTTTGCATAGTTTTTTTATTGCTAGATATTTAGCATGTCATTTTTGAAATTGTGTTTCAAATAAATTAATCTGTTCAATATAAATATGCTTTCGAACATTTGTAAAATTATTGTTGTTTTTTAATGATTTTTATAAATTTTGCAATCAACAAACATTTTAAAGAATTGAGAAATTGTAATAAAAAAATAATAACTTTTTTGTTTCAGATGCAGCAGATGGAAATTCTTGTTCAAACTTATATCAAGAAAATTCAAAGAATCTAGCCTTTTTATTATCAAGGAATTTACTTATTTTTTCTGTTTGAAGCAGACTTCAATTTCAAGGGCGAAAAAAGTTCAACTGATATAAATGAAATGTTTAACTTAGTTTCTAATACATTTCGTATTCTTTGGATAGTAAAACGATTACATTAATTTGAAAATATTTTATTAACATATTTACAATGTTTTACAATTTCAGTTTCATCACAGTACATTTCGTGTCATGCACACTTCGATAATTATTCTCTTAATCGCTAAATGTCAATTCTTGAATACACTTGAAACTACCAATGCATTAAAATTTGCAATTGCAACATGAAAATGTAAATCATTAGGGGTTGTGTCATATATCATTTATTCAAAATAAAAACAACTCAAAACAGGTAAAGAATTGTATAAAAGCATTTGTATAGTGGTTAATTGTACACAAGACTTACATCATTACATTCGCCAATCTCTTAATGCGAACCTTTAAACTACATCGTAATCTTATCAACTATTGTCAGGACATTTTGATTAAAGATGGTCAGATTTTGCTTTTTGCCTGACATCGTAAAAAAAACTTGGAACATGTAGTAATAATGCAGTGTACGCGGGATTGTCAAGCAAAAAGAACCAGAATAAAAATATTCTCATAATTATATCTGTTGCAAATTTTAATTTTGAAGTATCTGAATGGGCGATCTTCGGTTCGTCCTCATACCTGTTTCAGGACGAGATCGTACGCCACCACGAGCGCACTGTTACCCCTCTAGTCTTTTCCTTACTCGGGGGGAAAAAGTAATTCATGCCATGAATCAATGATAACCTTTTTTTGAAAATGCCACCTTATTTACGGGCGATGAGTAATATCTTTGAACTCTTCAATCCGAAATATACACGGAAACTACAGTCGTTTGAAACACCTAGGATTTCGTATGAAGTTCGTATAGTTTTGTATGTAAGTGCGTAGGATTTCGTATGCAAGTGCGCAGGATTTCGTATAAAGTGCGTGCGTTCTAGTACTAGGTGCTTACGATTTCGTATGTATGTGAGTACAATTCCATATACGTGCCAGGATTTCGTATGCAATTCCGTATGTAAGTGCGTGCGTTCTAGCACTAGGTGCGTACGATTTCATATGTATTTGAGAACAGTTCCGTATGCACATGCCTAGGATTTCGTATGCGACTCCGTATGCACGTGCATAGGATTTCGTATGCAAGTCCGTACAATTCCGTATACACGAGCGTAGGATTTCGTATACACGTGCGTAGAATTTCGTATGCAAGTCCGTACAATTCCATATGCACGTGCATAGGATTTCGTATGCACGTGGGTAGGATTTCGTGTGATGTGCGTAGGATTTCGTATGTAAGTGCGCACAATTTTGTATGCAAGTACGTACGGTCTCGTCCTGAAGGAGTTGTGAGGACGAGTCGTGGATTTCCCCTTTGAATACTATATATATCCCACATAAATTGTAAAGAGACTAGCAAGATTCAAAAGAGAACTAAATATAACAGATCAACAGAGGACCTATATTTCGATTTCGAGCATCAGTGTTGTTTTTTTTTTTAACCACAAGAAATGCAAACCACCTCAACAATGAAATTCAATTTCAAGATCCTAATATTCTAACAATTAAGGCTAAAATGGCGGCAACAGTTTTAACAGCCACTGTCTCAAAAGAACAACCTGTTTTCTAACAATTTCATGGTCCGTATTAGCATAAGTTTTGAAAGTTATGTCCACTCCTCTCTCGCCTAACTTTTTTTGCAAGTTTAATCCCGATTTTACCGAAATTAAAGTGTCGCTTTCTCCGTGTAATTGAAGCAGAGGTGGTTTTATCGTATTAGAATCTGCATCCAGCGCCTGCAAATATTTTACTTTATTAATTGTCAGTAGATTTTCTGGATAAAAAATATTTTGTAGTTGATCAACTTCGAATATAAATTAATTCATGATTTTCAAAATGAAACTGTACTTCTAGGATTAAAAAGTGAATAATAATTGAGTTTTGAAGACGATTCGGAATTTGAAATTTTGTAATTAGGAAGAGAACAATTGCTTAATATTTAGAAATATCTGACTGTTCATGTAAAATCAGTAATTATAAATTAAATATTCAAAACTAAAAAAAAAAAATAAACTTCGAACGTTACAATTTTAATTCTTCTATTTAAAAAAAAAACTTAATTCGCAAGTCAGATTGTTTAATTTTAATGTATAAATAACAATTCAACACCTATTATTCTTAGAAAAAATTCGAGTAAGTTGAAGAGATTTTTACAAGTTTTGAAAAAATTCAAAATTATTTAAAAATTTGAAATGATTTCAAATAATTTACACGAAGTGTCTACGTGTACCAAAAAATCCGGCTATTCGTACCGAAATTTCGGTGCAAATAGCCCACGGCCTAATTTAAAACAAAATATAGATTTTGCAGATTTCGGACAAAAAATTTAGAAGCTTTTTAAGGATTTTGAAAGGCTTTAAAAGAATAAAAAACATTTCATTAAGATACCTAGGAAAATTGAAAATGATTTTTTATTTTGAAAAATTAATTTCAAGACAATATTTAAAAACATTTAGAAAGATTTACAAAATTGTCAAAAAAATTTGAAATAAAATTTTGAAGCATTTTAGGGATTTTTAAACTATTTAAAATAAAAATAATTTAACTTTTAATTTAAGAAATGCTCGGCTTATAAAAAAAAATATAATTGTTCAATTTTTAATATTTCTAGCTTAAAATTGCTAAAAATGATATAATTTTGAAAACTTTTCAAAAGAAATTTCAACATTTCAAGGAATTTCTAAGGATATCAGAGGTTTCAAGTGATGTTATCGTACTTGAGGAATTCATAGGATTTCTAAAGAAATGATAAAATTTAAGGGATTTGAAATATTTCAAGGGATTTAAAAAAGTTGAATTTTCCAGGAATTTTTAGAGGATTCTCGACAGATTTGAGGGTTTTCAAAGGCTTTTCATGGATTTCAAAGCTTTTAGGATTTTTTAAAAGGTTCGAAAGGATTTTACGCGGGTTTATCTAAGATGTATATTGTACACCAGATTTAAAAATAGTTAACCCCTCGATTAAATATTTAAAAAATTGGATCACACTATACAGAATTTCTCAAATGAGTCCGAGGTCTGAAATTAAGGTGCTTCAAACAAGTCGGTTTTTAGAATAATACAAAATACGGCTACAAGGATGAATTATTTGATGTAATATTTTTACAACATAATCTTACAGGCTTATGCATGTGCATGACTAGAGCCCTTTTTTCGAAAAATTGTCTTGTTTTTTTTTTTTGTTAACTGAAACTTTGGAACGGTGAGCGCCTGTTTTCGGTTCACCACGGGTACACTCCCAATGGTGCGTTGCCCGCTTCCAGGCGCAGAAACTTCAGCATATTTTCGATTAACAAAAAAAAAACCATTTTTTGAAAAAAGGGCTCTAGTCATACTCATGTATAAGCCTTTAGATTATGTGGTAAAAATATTACATCAAACAATTAATCTTTGTAGCCGTATTTTGGATTATTCTAGAAGCTATTTGAAGCTATTTGAAGCTCCTTAAGATTCAATTCGCGTCTCGTGAAAGTGACTGAGGAACTTTACCTCGTAAACCAGAGAATCGTTGTTCAAAAACGAGGAAATGACGAAACATCCTGCAAAGGGTTTATTAAATCGGTAAGCCAGGTGTAAAGCTAGGGCTCCCCCCATGGAAAATCCACCGAGGACTATTCTGCTGTACGGAGTTCCTTTAGCTACTTCCTCTTCTATGTTTTTCAATACCGTATTGCACATTTTATTCACGGATTCTTTGTTTTCGTTTGATGTTTCTGATAGATCTTCTCTATTGAACCAGACGTTTGATTCCTAAAAGTAATTATATTTTTTAAAGTTTTCTGGCTGACCTTTTTTTTAATGAAAAGTACTTTTTAGAAATTAATTTGGGCACCATGTTTTGATTTAATTTGTAGCGTTGAAGCGGCGCATCAGGGTAAATTACATTTATGTGTGGAAATGAAAATTCCTCATTACAGAGGGCCTTCAACCACGTTTTTACATCATACCCGTTTGAACCTGAAAAGAAATTTTTTTTTAAATATTTTCAAAAATTAAAATACCGTGGCAATTAATATTTTTAGTAGTGCTCTGCGTTTGACCGGTTAAACATTTAAACAATTTGGATAATTTCTGCGTTTAACCGATTATATATTTATTATTAAATTATTTTATTATTATTTGATCTTTTTTTATTTAAACTAACTTCAGATAGTTCAGTTTTTCAGGTCAATATTCAAACACAAATACACTTTCAGCATAATAGATGCATTTTTAACCAAATAAAGCAATTTTCAATTAAAAAGATGAATTTTTAACCAAGAAGATTAATTTTCTACCAATAAGTCCAATTTTCAATAAACTACATGAATTATCAACCAAGCATTTTCAACTGAAAAAGATTATTTTTCAAAAAAAAAATAATAATAAATTTTCAACACAACAGTTATATCCTCAACCAAACCCGGTTAGTTTTAATCAAACATCAGATGCATTTTTAACCAAAAAAGATTAATTTTCAAACCGAAAAAACGAATTTTCAATTTAAAAAGGTAAATTTTCTACTAACACTGGAAGCTAAGTTTTTAGTTAAAAAAGATGATTTTCAAATTTTAAAAATCCATTTTTACTAAAACTGGAATAGTTAAATTTTTAGATAAAAAAGTTAGTTTTCGATTTTAAAAAAATTTCAACAAAATAGTTACATTTTCAACCAAAGAGGGGAATCAACAACCAAAAATATTAATTTTTGACAAAGTAGTTCCACTTTTAATCAAGTAGTTGAATTTTCAACCAAGAAAGATTTTCCAGTCAATAAAGAAAAAAATCTCGTTCAAAGTGTTGAATTGTCAAGCCAAAAAGACGAGTTTTCAACAAAATAAATGAATGTTCAACTGAAAAAGATCAATTTTCGAGCAAAAATGGAATAGTTACATATTTCAGTTTAAAAAAAAAATAATTTTCTACTAAAAAAACGGAATTTCAACAGAATAGTTCAATTTCATCCAAAAAAATTAATTTTTAACTAAGATGATGAATGTTAAAAAAAAATTAATTTTCAACCGAATAGTTGAATTTTCAACTCAAAAGATTAATGTTCTACTAAAAAAACTGTTTCAACAAAATAAATGGATTTTCATCTAAAACCATAAATTTTCAACCAAAAATAGAATAGTTCAATTTTCAGTAAAAAAAAAATAAATTTTTAACCAAATAGTGAAATTTTCAACCTGGTTTGTTGAAAATTAACCTGTTTGGTTAAATTTGATCAAAAAATATCAATTTTGCACAAAAAATTGAATAGTTAAATTTTTAGTTAAAGAAATGAATTTTTAACTAAAATTATGAATCTTCGACAAACAAACAAAAAATTCATTTTTAACCAAATAGTTGAATTTTTATCCCAAAAGATTAATTTTCAACCAAAAAAAGAAGGAATTTTCAACAAAATAGGTAAATTTTCAACCAGAAAAATTTTTCTGTCAACGAAGAAAAAAAATATCCAAAATGTTGAATTTTCTTGCCAAAAAGACGAGTTTTCAACAAAATGAATGAATTTTCAACTAAAAAGGATAAATTTTGATGCAAAAATAGTATAGTTACATTTTCAGTTTACAAAATTAATTTTCAACTAAAAAAAAGAATTTTCAATCAAAGAAATGAATTTTTAACTAAAATGATAA
The DNA here is from genome assembly GCA_932195095.1 of Andricus curvator. Lineage (NCBI taxonomy): Eukaryota > Metazoa > Arthropoda > Insecta > Hymenoptera > Cynipidae > Andricus > Andricus curvator. Next base: position 96,741 of record CAKNYM010050466.1, on the reverse strand, counting down.
ACCTTCATAAAAAAACTCAATTTTTGACCAAATAGTTGAATTTTCAACAAATTACATTAATTTTTATCTAAAAAAATATAATTTTTCAACTAAATAAAATAAATTTTTAACCATTGAATTTTCACCCAAGAATTTCTTACATTTTTATCAAAAAAGTTCAATTTTACGCAAAAAATGGAATAGTTAAATTTTCAAGAAGATTAAATTCCTAACAAAAAAGATAAATTTTCCACAAACAATGGAATAATTAAATTTTCAGTTGAAGAAGTGAATTTTTAACTAACATAATGAATCTTCGACAATAACAAAAATTAATTTTTAACCAAATAGTTGAATTTTCAATCCAAAAGATTAATGTTCTACCAAAAATGATTAATTTTAAGCCAAAATATAAATTAATTTTTAATCAAAAAAAGAAAGAATCTTTAACAAAATAGTTAAATTTGCAACTAAGGACATAAATTTTCAACCAAGAAGATTAGATTTTTATCAGAAGTCCAATTCTCAATTAAATACATTAATTTTTAACCAAATAGTTGAATTTTCAACTAAAGAAGACTAGCTTTTAACCAAAAATCAAATAGTTAAATTTTCTCTTCAAAAAAATTAATTTTCAACCCAAAAAATATTTTACTTTTAGATCAATAACAGTTTAATTCAATAAAAAAAGAACGCGTTTTCAACAAAATAGTTAAATTTGTAACGAACGAGATCAATTTTTAACTAAAATGAATCTTCAAGCAAAAAAAATATCTTTCAACAAACTAGTTCAACTTTAAACCAATTAATTGAATTTTCGATTAAAATAATCAATCTTCAAACGAAAAAAATCCATTTTTAACAAAATAATTAAACACTCAACCAAATAGTTGAATTTTCAACTAAAAAAGAGAAATTTTGAACCAAAAATGGAATAGTTAAATTTTCAAAAAAAAAAAAAATTAGGTTTCAGCAAAAAGGTGATAACTGATATTTTTACCAAAAAAAATTAATTTAAAATTAAAAACAATTGAAACCAAGGAAGAGTTTTCAGTCAAGAAAGAAACAAAATGTCCACCAAATTTTTGAATTTTCAATAAAAAAGTTCACCTTTAACGAAATAGGTGAAGTATCAATCTAAATTGTTGAATTTTCCACAAAACAGTTGAATTATTAACCCAAAAAGACGAATTTTCAACCAAAAAATTTTCAACTTCTTAATGAAATTGTTGAAGTTTGATCAAAATAATTAAATTTGCAAACAAATAGTTGCATTTTTAACTGAAAAAGATTAAATCTTCACCCAAAGCGATGAATATTCAACAAAAGAGTTAAATTACCAACCAAAAAACATTTTTCACTCAAGAAAGAATAAAAATTCGACCAAATTGTAAAATTTTCAACAAAAAAGTTAATTTATAACCAAATAGGTGAATTATCAACCCAAAAAGACAAATTTTCAACAATAAAAAAACATTTGAATTTTCAACCAAAAAGGATGAATTTTTAACAAAATTTTTACAAAAAAAAATAATTCTCAACCAGAAATATAATAACAGCCTATTCAATCAAAAAGAATTAGCTCAACAAAACATCTTCTTGTTGGGCTCTATAAATAAATAGAAATGTTGATAATTTATAGAGTAAAGAGTAGTAGAATAATTGATGCTATTTTGTCGACCAGTGCAATTAATTAATTAATTTCTGATGTTAGATATTTCGATCACTGGTCAAATTATTTTCTGGAGAAACGAGAAAAAATCTTCCTCGGTCCGGATTTGAACCGGGGACGCCACTATTCACGAGTGAAGCGTTAATCAATTACGCCACCGGGGCTCCAGCAGATTAGTTTCTCCTATATCTACAGGACGATGCGAGTCAACATCTTTGTAACCTGTGTAATTTTAGTGAATAATTCTAGTCTGAATAAATTCACCTAATTTTCTGGAGCCCCGGTGGCGTAATTGATTAACGCTTCACTCGTGAATTGTGCCGTCCCTGGTTCAAATCCGGACCGAGGAAGATTTTTTCTCGTTTCTCCAGAAAATTATTTGACCAGTAATCAGCAATATCTAACGTCAGTAATTAATTAAAGAGCTTAAAGAAACATTAAAGTTAATTTTTAATACTTTAAAAAGTATTAGACTAGAAACCTGAAAAACTTTGCTTGGAAAATAATTTTGAATATCCACTGCGCACTTTTTGATTTCGGACTAAACACTTTTAAATCCGGACTACACAACATTTTAGGCCCTGAACTGAAGTTAGTTTAAATCAAAAAAAGTTTAAAACAATGGATATTTTAACAGAATGAACTTTTCTACGGGATAAACAGTTAAACGTAGAAATTATTTGAATTGTTCAAACGTTTCATCCGTCAAGTATGGATCAAACGAAAAAAATGGATGTTCAAACATGCAGGAGGACGCCATCCCTCTATCGGCCACTTGATGAAGCTCATAGTCAATTTCGTGAAAAATGCTGTCGACATCTATCGTTCACTTGATGAAACTTATAACCAATGCTTCGTATCGTATGTAATTTTGTGAAAAGATGATTATTAATATTTTGGTAACAGAATAGTAATAATAGAGTAAAACGGGGCGAGGCAGCCAAGACGCCACATTTTGGCGTGCAGAGCACTTGTTTGAAATGATATCAAAAAGTGTATGATGTCGTTAGAAAGCTTGATTCTTTGGATACAAAATTTCCTGATGGCATTTTAACGCAGCTCGCCAATTACAGTTTCTACAACCGTTTTCCAGAGACGCTATGTTTTTGCTCAGCTGTAAAAACATGGGGCGAGGCAGCCAACCATTTCAGCAGTTACTAGGCGGCACAAAAAGTTTTAATACACAGACATATAATAATGTATAAGTTCTTCATTAGGTCCAAGATGATATTTAAAAATAAAAAACAAAGTTAAATGTCTTCTCTGACATTTAAAGGAATTCACAAGAAAAACAAAACAAAAATTGTAAAATTAATATGTCATCTTCGTTGCTGCTTTCCGAGGTTTCATAAGGAGTTTATACCTTCTTCGGGCGGCCTCGTCGAGGGTCGCCACAAGCAATTCGCTTTTTAGCCTTTTCGTCATCATCTGCCGTTTCTGGTTACCTCGCCCCACATGTGCTTTTTTCCACAAAAATTTTACACAAAAAAAGTATTTTGAATATCGAAAAACCAATCATTCCATCGTGTTAAGCACAAAATTCTACTGCGGAAAATACTTAACTAACTTTTTTTACACAACCTATACACGAAGGAGAAACAAACGTAAATCACGAAAATGTTCCTTCTGCTAGTAGTTTTTCAGAAAAAAAGCTGCTTTTTACAAACTGCGACAGTCACGACACTCAACTTTATGCAAGTACAGCGGACTAACCTAACCGCCCTTACATTACAAAGGCGCGCGATTTCAATTAACGCTGTAGGAATAAGAAGAAATTGGCTGCCTCGCCCCGCTGGTTACCTCGCCCACTGGCTATCTCGCCCACTGGCTATCTCGCCCACTGGCTGCCTCGCCCCGTTCTACTCTAATGGTAGTAAATTTTTTAGATAGAGTAAAATAATTGAGAAAAGTGCTAGACGTCATGTGTGAAGATCCATTTTTCTCCGTCCACCAATCATAAGTTCATGATTTATAAATCTGTAGGAAAAAAACGAAGTTCAGTGAATTATTTAATATAATACAGTCAGAATTACCAGAACCATGGAAGAAATACACAATTGCTGTATTTTTATTTTTACTCCTGGAGATGTTCTGTATACTTAAAGGTTCTTCGCGGATGCTGCCCGAGCAATCTGAACTGGTCTGGATTGCCATTGTGTCCGATTCAATTTTTTTTGCTGAATTAACTGCTAATATACTGCTAATCCCTCTCCTCCTGACACATTGCAATAAGATAACAGTAGTTAATGTTTAAATACATTTAATAAACAAATGCATAATTTTGGGCTATTTTAACCCCCCCCCCCCCTTCCACTGGGAACACAGGGGAAATAGGGTGATTTTTGACGAGAATAGGGAAATAAATTCTTTTAAATAAAACTAATGTGTGTACCATATTGAATTAATTCAAGTCGAAATATAATGCAACAGTTACATTAACAACAAAATAGATTAACTTTCCAGTAAACGAGACGAATTTTAAAAAAATAGTTAAAGATTTAACCAAATGGGAAAATTTTCAAGCGAAAAAGACGAATTTTTTCGCAGACAGTTGAATAAAAAAAAAAGTTACTTTTTAACCAAGAAAGATAAATTTTGAACCAAGAAGGATGACTTTTACACCATAAAAGCTGAGTTTACAAGCAAAAAGGACGAATTTTGAACAAAACCGTTAAATATTCGACAAAAAATATGACTTTATCAAAATAGTTGAATTTTCAACTTACAAAGATGCATTTTCAACCAAATGGTCGAATTTTCAAAAAAATATATTAAAGTTCAATTGAAAACATTTAAATTTCCAAGCCAAAAAGAAGGCAAATTCTTAACGAAAAAGTTGAATCTCAACCAAAAGACAAATTTTCTACCAAACAGATGAATTTTCTACAAAAAAGTTGCGAAATTGTAAATTTTAACTTTTATACATTGTACAGTTAAAATATTTTTAAAAAAGTGAAAGAATAAACAAATGTGTAAATTTTCCAAATTATGAAATTTTAAGTAATTTAAAGCTAGAAACATTAATTTATACGTTAAAATTTGTTTTGAAATCTTTTTAAATATTTGCTTAAAAATTTGTTTAAAAAATAATTAAAAATTTTTCTAGGAATCTAATAATAATTTTATTATCTTGGAACTCGAACTTTCCCAAAATTTTTTGCAATTCTTGCAAAAGTAAAAAAGTTACCTTAAAATCATCCACATTCTTTTTTGAAAACTTAGGAAATCTTATTAAATATTCTTTTAAAAGTAATTTTTCCAACAAAAACTATTGTTAGTTTTTCTAGAAATTTTGATACAAACTTTTTATTCATTTAAAACCTTTCAAAATGCTTAAAAAGCTTATAAATTTTGTGTTCGACATCTTCAAAAATCTACATTGTCTTTAAATGTTTTGAAATCTTTTCACGTTTCAAATTATTTTGGAATCTTTTCAAAATTTCTAAATATATTTTAAACGTACACGATTATTTTCCAAATTGTTGTTGAATTCTCTTTAAATTAATTTTTCAGAATAAAAAATCATTTTAAATTTTCCAAGCAAAGTTAAGAAATTTTTTTTATTTTTTCAAAACCTTTGAAAAGCTTCAAAATTTTATTTTGAAATCTTCAAAAATCTGAATTTAGTTTCTCATTTTTCGAAATCTTTTTCAGTTTTTAATTAAGTTTGGATCTTCTCAAAACCGGTAAATATCTCTTAAACTAACTAAAAAATTTCCAAATTGATAATTGTTTAATTGTTATTGATGCATCAAAATTCAATAATTTCACTGACATATTAAAAATTTTTTAATAGAACTATTAAAATTGTAACGTACAAAGTTTTAATTTAACACTTCAAGGCGTTCTATTTCAAATAATTCAGTTTAAAATTGTATAGTTTTTAATATTTGATTTATAGTTGCTCATTTTAAATGAAAAGTAAAATATTGCTAAAAATTCAAAAAAATGTTTGACTTAATTGAAAAATTTCAAATTAAATGGGTTGAAATGGAATTTTCCGATTGAAAGAATATTTGAATAGGATTTGGAATTGAATAAGAGCGTTTAATTTTTCAAATTATTTTTAAATTAAGAATAGTTTCTAAAGTTTCAATCGGACTTTTACATTCGTTTTAACTACTGAGGTTTTCAAATTGAAAAATTGAATCGTCCTGTAAAGTCAATTATTGTTGAATTTTCAATAATCGAATTACAGTTAAAAATAAAGTTAAATAATAAAATCTTAAATAAACCATATTAATATTTATTTAATTATTAATAAAATTCAATTTTAAAATTGATAATATTTGTAATAATTTTCTATTTAAAAACAAAATTATATTAAATAAATTGTTTTTATAAATGGTCTGACTGATTATAATAGCAAAAGTTCTTGATAAAAATATACAACATAATTTTAAGTACAGTTTCCCATTATTTCAACTTTTGTGAAATCTTGTATTTTTTTGTAAATATTTGTAATTTTCGACAATAATTTACGTAAAATTAAAAGTGCTTTTGTGAGGTCAAACATCCAAATTGAAAAAATGTAAAATTCTGTAGTTTTCTGTAATACCTTGTAGATTTTTACAAAGTAAAAAAAATATTAATAAAATTTATACAAATTGAATTGTAGAAACTTGACTTTATTGTTAATTTTTTACTTTTCTACAAGGAAATACAAGAAAAATTAGGTATTTGTATTTAACTGTATTTTTTTGTTCATTTTTGTACATTTTTTTAAAAAAAGTACACGTTTTAACAAAAAATTACAGTTATGGAAATGTTGTACTTTCTTGTACAATTTTTTTCCACCAGGGATTTTCTACCCATAACTGGCCCATAAACCTCTTTTTTATAGGAGATAATATACAAAAAATACAAAGTAACTTCAGAGTAACTAAAATTAAAGTTACAAATTACTTTTTAAAATAGTAACAAAGTTACCCTAAAAGTTACAAATAAAGTAACTTGTCAGTAACTTAGTGACTTGTAAAAAGTTACTACCCAACTCTGCACTAAATCTTTCTGACAAAGAAAAATTCACCGAAGGGAGCGTCTATTAATTAATTAATTATGTATGTATCTTTTGTTAATTACCCTTCAAAATTATATTTATATAATTGACGGGCGAATCGGTAGAAGGGGCCAATTCTCATTTTCGTGATTTTACAGCAAATACAATAAACGTTTTCTAAAATCTAATTGGCAATTTTAAAATAAAATATACTTTCGAGATATTAAATTGATTAATTGAACCAAACCGAATGTACGACAGAAGCGTTTTTCAGACTGGAATGACGTTAAAGCGTTCGATCAATTTTGAGGTTAGGTCGCACGTCCCTACAGACTTTTGAAGTTTGAATATCAATTAAACATGTAATTCGCGATTTATAAAAAATAGTTTATTTTTTCAGTTCCAAAGACTAACTTATATTTCCCCAATTAATTTTTGAATAACCAAAAATAAAAAATTTATAATTCGGAATTGATAGAAAATAACATTTTTCCCCGAGATACTGAACTCGACGATTGACTCAGATTGACTGAAATGAAACAAAATTTACTTCAAAAATTCATCCGGTTTCCGAAAAGTACAGAAGAATTTGGCGTTTTAAAATCACAAAATTCCACCCACAACTTCCGAACTTTGGAACCATGGAGGATAGACATGAGGAGACCAAAGGTAATGTCAAAGATATTAGTTCTAATATCTTTGGTAGGGTACTATATTAGACAGGAATATGCAACCGCCATATTGGTTCCTGGACAGTTTGCGGGAAACAATGCGATAAGCATGTCATGTATTTCAGTTAAAATTAAGTTTAGAATATGATAAAAATGGTCTGCTGTAGTGCTCCGTTTTGTAAAAACAGAAACGAAGATGGATTTAAACTTTATCGTTTTCAACTAGTGCAAAGAGAAAGACTGTCAATATGGATTATAAATTGTAGACGCGACAAATGGAACCGAATTGCAATTCAAAATTATGCGAAGTAAGTACTTATATTTATCAAAAAAACAATATAATTTAAATAGCTGGGGTCTGAAGCTTATGGTTATATGTAATTAAATTGCCTGTGAGCATTTTTTTGGTATTTTAGAGCGAAATAAGATTCACAAGAAAGTAAGGTTAGAAACCCGTGTTTCTACAGCACGGCGCACGTTAACCGCGTACATAAAAAAGACGGATTTTGAATTTCGCGGGGAACCAAGATGGCAGCTTGCATATTCCCATCTAATATAGTACCTTATCTTTGGTAATGTAACCGAAAATAAGCAAATTTTTGTCGGATAAAAAGGGTTCCAATACTGCCCGAGTTATGGCGCTAGTGTTGCACGTAGAAAAATGGCCGCCGTATATATTGACATCTCTTACATTATTTACCAATGTGATTTTCATAGAAATGTAAAAATTATTATTAAAACGCAGAAAATTTATTTTACTTATCTCGAAATATCGGTGATTCTATGTAATTGAAGTGATCCTGCAATGGACGTGGTAGGTACTTCAGATTTATTGCACAAACGTGGAAAACAATAAGTATATAACTGATCAGTTTTCAATCTTGTACGCATGTTTACATTCCAATATTCTTTAAATGCCTCAACAAATTGTTTTAGCCATTTAGGAATTTTGTATTTTCGTTTAGGGTTATATCACAGGTTATATTTACACGGACCATGACGGGGGCCATCGTTACGCGTACCACACTAGCGCCGCGCTCGAGAAGATCTAGCATTTCGATGCGTTATTGTACATCCTACAGAAAAATGCTCGTTTTTAGTGAAGTCAATGTACAGCAGTGGGCAGGGATGTGCAGTTACGCGTAACTGGAAGTTTTTTTACGTATAATACCTAAAGGAGGTATTTTGCGTAAAATACCTCGAATGTGTAAAATACATGTAGAAAACCTCTGATTGGCTGTCTGATTCAAGTTTTCAATTTCCCGCCTCAGAGGTGGCGCCCTCATATATAGAACAAGACGTAATTCACATCATGTAGAAAACTGATGACGTAAAATACCAGGTAAATTACCGTAGAAAACCAAGTAAATTACCACGAGTATTTTACTTACCCATCACTGGCAGTGGGACTCCGATACCGTGTCGAAAGTCGAAAATCGAACGGACCCCTTTTTCTAACGTGTGGAGATAGAAATAGAAAATCGTTCGATTTTCAACTTCGAAACGGCAGCAGGGTCCCACTGCTGGACTTTGGGCTCCTTATGTCTATTCTCCAAGTTTGGAACTTTGCCAAGTGTAGCGTCGTGTGACTTTTCGTGTCACGACCTGACTTGAGCGCATTCTGTGAATTTATTTGAAACTAAATTCCTTAATCGATTATTTTGCGCGGTTTTAATTAAATCTTCTAATCGCCGTCTTATGAAAATAAGAAATCGGGTGAATTTACGAAAATAAAATTAACTCAGCCAGGTAACATTTATTGAAGTAGGTTTACAAGAAGAACTTGAAAATTGACTAAGTCCGAGACCGAATTTAAGCTTTGCGTTAGATAAACGAACTTTCCGAAAGAAGAATGCAAATCAATCTGACGATCATGTGTGAAAAAGCTGTTCTCTGGACGTCTCTGAAGATTTTCCCCCCCTAGCACCCGGGACTCTTGGGCGTTTACTTATGAATTCATTGGTGGAAATCATCTCCCAGAATTAGTTTTGACTGTTTAATTGGTTCGTGGTTTCCCCAATTTTGGTTGCGTAGGCGGATCCACTTACGGCCCCTTCTTGGCGCTTTTTTCGAGCCAACGCACCCCATCAAGGAGAGTGCAGTCATATCACCCTGTCGCATAAATTATACCGTACTTGAACTTGAGGTCTAGCTAGCCTTTTCACACATGCCCCGTCGCCGAGACTTTTGGGTCTTTTATTGTTATTAGCATATCAAATTTCAAATTCAGAGGAGACATTCTAGAGTATGGTTTTCTTTAGTTCGGCTATTAAAATGTCAAAAGTTTGTTTTCAATTTACTCTGGGAATTAAATAACGAATGCTTTCGAATTTTTATGTGATATTTCAAAAAAGGGAGAAATGTTTGCCTCTAATATATCTAGTCGTAAAAATGGTTCTCAGACTTAGAACAGAAATTGGTAATTAATACTAAAGTGATTTTTCTCTCGAGCGTAGTTATCTAAAATATAAATCACTATAATTTACTTTTACTCTCTAGCTATCTTTCGAGTTCTGTATATAATTTCTAGCCCTTGTAATAAAGTGATATTTATAACTAAAATAATGACATAAAACGTGAGACTTTTCCTCTAAGTTTCTTGATGATTTGTACACTGTAAAAAAATCTTTTGTGATATTTACAATTAGATTGTAATTTCACGAGCAGTGTATTTTAAATTACAATTTATAACCTGGTAAATATACCAATGTCGCTCCGAAATTCACGATCTACTCCAACTTCACCCCATGGAACAGTATGAAATAACTGTCCGATGTAAATTTACTATGTCTGACGATGGAAATTATTTGATCAGCGTGGCACGTAGTCAATTTACGTTAGTGAATAAATTTAAATATGCTTATAAATTAACACTTTTTTTGGTAAAGTTGCAGTATCTAGTATAATTTCACACACGGATAGTATTGTTACGTCTTGGCATCCTGAGAAATTACAAACAGGACATAAATCGACAACCCATCGACAAACTGACAGAAAGACATGGCGCTTTGGACTTTATCATAAAATTACGTCTCAGAGCCTCTAATATTGCTCTAATAGTGATGGGTTCTATGTGAATAAAAAAAATATGTTTTTTTTATTCAAAACGATACCTGAGAAAAGTAATATGCGCTTTATTTATCCTGATACAGTGTTTGAAAATTTATAACCTCACGAACATAACCTCAAAATTGAAATGTGGTCCTGCCAATTTACGTCCTGCATTTTTTTTTACAAAAGTGTGTAAATTTACATCGTCGCACGTAGGTCAAATAATTTCCATCGTGGTACGATGTAAAATTACACCAACTTTTTTTACAGTGTAGAGCTGTAAAATAAATCTTAAAGCTAATTATTTATGAGGCGAGCCTAGGTCTGGGTTATTTTATAATCTTGAAACGTTCTTAAAATGCACTTGAACTCAAAAACTAGTCTCGCCTCATAAAATAGAAATTCTTATCATTAATTTTATTCTAAAGTCTCCTTATTGGATCTACAATTCTGCCATATTAATCTAGTTTATTAAAGTTCGATTTCAGTTTAGATTTGAATTTGCCACGTGACCATAAAAGAATGACTAACGTATAGAAGGGTGAAAGGCTGGGGCTCTATTCTCGAGTTTTTTTCGTATACGAATCTTGCGACTTTCGAATGACTTCCAATGAACCCTATTCTCGAACACTCACTGGCGGTTCGTATGCGGAAAGTTACGTATGAAATGCAACGAGTGGGTATATGCCACTCGAAACTTATATTCGTATACAAATGAAGAGTTTGATCATGCGCAGTGATTAAATTGTATAATTTGTGAGGCGTGCATTATAAAAAGTGACAGGATCGAGAGTGATAAAAACAAATTTTTTTTACAAATTTAATACAGTAAGTGGATTATGTATTGTTTAATTGGTTTGAAAACTTGGGAATATTTTACCTTTTTTGAGACACACATACTAATTTGTATTGAAATTCTTTGAAAATTTGTTTCGTTTTGAGGTTAAAAAATAATTCATTATAAATTGTAGGTACATTTCATTATAAATCTTATGATAATTTTGAAATAAAAGTTCTAATTCGGCAAAATTTACCAGAAACGTTTGCACTACCTAATTTATAATAATACAATCATAATTTTATGTTGTGATCCTACTTTTATAACATCGCGTTAATCAAATTCCCACTTGTCTGCTGAAACTCTGAAAGTACTAATTATTCTCTACATTATAAATAAATTGTGTTGTAATAATTTTTGTTTATATTTCTTCCCAATTCAACTAACAGCGAAAGCATTCAATTTTTAAATCATCCACATGTTTGGCGCAATTTCACACATGGCTCTACAAATAATTTCATTGGCTCAAATTGTTTGTCACTAGTAAAGCACTAGAATTTTGATGTGAGTTAAACGTGGCAACGCTGTTCAGTATATTCGTATACGAATAACTCGTATCGAAAATTCGAAGAGTGCTCGAGAATACGACTTTCTTCTCGTATACGTAAGTTACCATTCGAAACTTTACGTATACGGAAAGTTTCGAACGAACTCGAGAATAGAGCCCCTGGTTTGCGGATACGCTTTTAGTATGTTCGCTCTCCGCTAAAAAGATGAGCGCACAGGTGCGATCATCACATTCGGAAGTCCGGCGACGCCATCTTAAAGCGGGAACAATTTTAATTTGAATTCGTTAATAGAAGAGAACTGACATATGATAAATAGAATAAATTTACTGCATGTACACTAAAGATAGTTATTTGATAAAGAATTGCTTAATATTAATTAGTCTGACCATAAGTAATAATATAAATTCAATTATTTTATTTTATTGAATCCAATGGTGCAATTAAGTGATGGTTAAGGAAATCAAGTTACACAAAAAGATCATGAACTGATGCATGATGGAACATATTCTCTTTATCTCTCTTTCTCATAGGTAAATGTATGATAGATATTAGTCATAGTAATTAAGGATATCCGGTAGAACAAAGTCCCGACAGAAGGTCGCCGAAAATCTGCGATAAACAGGAAGGAGGGGTTGACTCACGGGATGCAATCCATGAATCAGCTTGGACTGATCATTGCCCAATTTTGTGACCTCAAGAGTGAAATCATCCACGTGCTGATTGGTGGATGGTGTCGACATCGAAATTGTACTAGAATTGTGATTGGTTCCTAGTGACGACCTTCCGAGTGCGAACCCTTCTACGTCATCAGACTTAAGTTTATAAATATAGGCGCGCGCGTTCAAAACGTCAGAAGAAAGCCTTCCAGCCCTTAGAATCGTTATCGAACTTCGAACAAAGTCTCTTGCACAATTTGAGTAAATCATTCGACTAACCTTAGATTGAATTTAAATCAATTGATAATAATCTATTTATATATAATTTAAATCAATTGATCTTCCCCGATCCTGACTATCAACCCTTTCTACTTTGCAGAGTGTACGACGAATTGCACTTCATTGTGATAATAGGGTTGTTTCCAAAGTCAGATATCACTTTTCCAATGAATGGATCTTATAGTTTATAAAGTTCTAATTTTAAAAACGCCTATAAAATATTTTTTACGTATTGTTTACTATTTTTAATTTAATGTTGAAATATGAATTTTCTATCACGATGTAGATTGGAGGGCCCCTCTGACGTCAAAGGGGTCGGATTTTCCACCAATCACAGCTTATGTGTCAGTGATTCTCAAATATCTTTTTCTGTGCCGATGTTTTGTTTTGGTTATTTGCACGTCGAAAATAGAAGTCGCAAAATATTGTTTAAAAAAATGTCGAAGGAGGGTTTCTTAAAAGCCAATAGCGGAAATCTACCGAAAATAGATATATTTATGGTATCGGAGTATTTTAAGAGTAATTGTGACTTCGTAAGTGCAGAAATACGAGGAGTGAAAAATTAAACGGATAGGTGACCTGACCTCTTTATCATAAGTTTCGTTAGTTTTCATCTGAGTCACGTGACACCAACTTGAATAAGTGTTTTTCCGCCTTCAATTTTCAATAATTTTTTTCTGTTTAATGACTCAACAGACAAAAAATTTAGAACGCACCTTAAGTTTAGATTAAAATTATGTATTAAAAAATTATTTTATCTAAAATTGCGAAACAACCCTATTGTCTATCCCCCTAAGAAAACAATACAATTTACCCTGCCCCGTGCTCAATTAGAATCAAATTCTGGGTCAGGAGTAGAATCAACTTAAAACTTTAAATGAGTCAACTTTTCATTCATCAAGTGAATTTAACTTTAAAATAAAGAGGATTAAATGCCATTTGGATATTATTCTTTAGTTTTTCAAAGCTATTCAATTAAGTAATAAGATCGCTACAACAAAAATTATCGATTTTGTTATTTGATTGAACAAATTTTAAAAAATTAAACCGAACGAGTCCATTTCAAAACAGGCAGGGTTCTACACTTGAAGTCGCAGAATCTCTCAGGGACGAAATATGTTGTTTTTTAGAGGAAATGAGGCGATACATATTTTTTCAAATTGCAAAAAAACAAATTTCTAAGAAGTCGTTTTATAAGCATAAATGAAAGTATATCTTGCAGTGTGTGTAGTATGTGTTAATTTTATTAGAAGTTGTTCGAAAAAACATCAAATTTTAATGTTTCCGAAAAATGTAAAAGTTTGGAAATAACTTTTTTTTAGAGAGAGAGAGAGAGAGAGAGAGAGAGAGAGAGAGAGAGAGAGAGAGAGAGAGAGAGGAGTGGGGGAATAACTGAAGGGCACCTTTGAGTGGGTGAAAAGAAGCAAGCCTGCGGTCTCTGACACACGACACAACGCGTGTATCAGAGTATCTCTTGCGATAACATTTATAGTTTACGAGAAAAATGCAAAAATGACATTTTAGGAGAAAAAATAAATTCTCTCGGCCTCAAACATGATTTAGCCCGCATGATGCTGATAAGATGCCATCCTTTCATTAGTGGAAAATTTTCAAAAATATTTGGAAGGATAAAAAAGGTGGGGTTTTCCAGAAAAAATATTTTTTTTTATTTCCTCTAAAAAACAACATATTTCGTCTCCGAGAGATTCTGCGACTTCAAATGCAAGAACCCTGGTTGATTTAAAATGGATTCAGTCAACATAATATCCAAATACATTTATGTTGAATAATTTGTTTCCAACGGCCATACCACGCTGAAAAAACCAGTTCTCGTCAGATCACTGAAGTTAAGCAGCGTTGGGCGCGGTTAGTACTTGGATGGGTGACCATTTGAGAATACTGCGTGCTGTTGGCATATTATGGGTGTGGTGAGCCCACACTTGTAGTTATTTACTACAAGAAACTGTCCACCTAGAAACACTACCCAAATCGGGTAGTGTCACGCCTACCCTGGAAGGGAAATGGCTTAATGGTATACATTAAAAAAATAAAGTTTCGTCCTCCACCAAACCTGCAGTGGGACTCCGATTCTGTTTTGAAGTACGAACTCGAACGAACTTCTCTTTCTATCTTCACACGTTAGAAAAGGAGGTCCGTTTGATTTGGACTTCGGACACGGTATCGGAGTGCCACTGCTCAAGTCCAGGGATGGGTAAGTAAAATACTCGTGGTAATTTACTTGGTTTTCTGCGGTAATTTACCTGGTATCACGTCATCAGTTTTCTACATGATGTAAATTACATCTTCTCTATATGAGGGCGCCACCTCTGTGTAGGTAAATTAAAAACTTGAATTAATCATCCAATCAGATGTTTTCTTTATGTATTATTCTACATATTCGAGGTATTTTACGTAAAATACATCCTTTAGGTATTATACGTAAAAAACTTCCAGTTTCGCGTAACTGCACATCCCTGGTGAAGTCTGAAACAAAGATATTTTGAACCTAGATGCGGCAATGCGGCACCTCACTAGCGAACCTACAATGAGTTGTAAGAACTAAAAAAATGCGATTAGTTAAAAAGACATGACATATTTCTGTCTTTATTTCACCAATGGTATTTTTTAGTTCTTGGAACTTATTATAGGTTCGCTAGTGTTGAGGTGCCGCATCTAGGGTTATAATATCTTTGCCTGAAATACCTAATATCTTTGAAGCGATCAAGCGGCAAACGTAAACAAAACGTTTTTCCTTCTTCAACTTCTTGTTATTGTGCATTGCAGAATTTTAGTTTGTTATTATTGGTGAGTTGTCTATTTATGTTTTCATTTATAAAAAGAGGAAAACTAATTGCAAAGAAAGTTTTAGATTATTTTCTAGCCTCAAAGTTAATATAATAACGAAGCATATCCTGATCGTCTTTTAGTAATTCATATTTAAACATATTTCCAGTTATTAAAAGAATTCGTTTTCAACCAACAAAAAAGCAAATTTTGAACTAAAAAAGACCAATTTTTTTAGGAGAGCGAAAAAGCGTTCTCAAAATTCGAGTTATTTAAAGAAGAAAATATACATAAGAAAGTACTTTCGAGAGGTAGTGGAGACAAAATTCGGTAAAAAAAGCCGCATTTTTCCGTATATACAGGGTGTCCCAGACTCCCCTATTATTCGAGGGCCAAACAATTTTTTTTGTTCTTTTCTAAAATTTAATTTACATTCATAATTATATATTTTTGTATTTTTTATGGTACTTTATGTTGAATAAATTTAATTAGAAATTAAATAACATGCATTATTCCATTTAATTTATTATCTATTTAATATATCTTAATAGATTACGAAAAATTAATCGCTTAAAATTGAAACAAAATTAGTTTCGGGCGCGCGTAGCCCGCGCTTTCTTGCTCTAGTAACTCAAAAACTAAAACTTCAAATGATTTTTGGAAAAGGAATTTTCCATTTATTTTTTTAATTTTTATGCAGCTATATAACATACACTTGAGTCTGGGACACCCTGTATAGACGTTCATAAAATAAAATTGAATTTTTCATTTCAATTTTTCAAAATTAAAAAAAAAACATTTTGTCATAAAATTATATTGGAAACCTAATAGAACAAACGCTAATAGATGACTTTTAATAAAAAAATTGATTTTTTAATTGTGTAAACAATTAGTTTAAAAATGCGAAATTTCTGCTGAAAAATATTTATCTTGGAATTACGAGCTATTGAAGGTAACCATTAAAATCTGTCGAAAACTGACAATTTTTTTTTAAACGAACAATGTTCGCTGCATTTTTCATTCATGCTTTTTTGTAGGTAAACCATTTTTTAGCAAGAAATATTTTTTTTTTAATCAAAATTTTTTATTTTGGCGTGAAATGCTAAGAGAAAGGGTAAATGTGAAAAGTTGTTTAGAAAAAGTTTCGAACAAAGTTGTTTAGAATTAAAATTTCTACAAAAACTCTCAGACTTTTTAAAACGTTGCATTCCATCGACTTAATTACGAATATTGTCAAAACATTGTTAATTTCTTTATAACTAAAGTTGTAAAGTTTCATGAAACTTTGACGTCAGGGCGGGAAAATTCAAAATATGAAAAATACTATTAAGTATGAAATATAAACATTGAATAGTATCCTTTGTGTTTCAAAGCAAATCGTTTCAACTAATTTGGAAACATAAATCACGTGTTAATTGTAAATAATATGTAATTTTTTGACTATTTTATTTTAAAAATTTGAAAATTGATTTCAAGAAAATAAAATTTTGTATTCAATATATATTTAGTTTTTAGAATGTTTCATTTTTAAAACGATTTCATTAAAAATGTAGAAACTTCGAATGGAAATGAATAAAATAACATTCTGCTATTTTAATAAACTATTAGGCTTATTTTTATAAATTGTTTTCTTTCAAAAACATGTTTTAATTTTTATCAGTGCTTCTCAATATGTTAAATAAATATTTGATATAGAAATACATATTTGCATAAGGGAGCCTTCACATATTGCGTAACGTCATTTTCGACCTTTTTTAACCCAACTTCCTCCCATGTAACAGACCGTAAAATTTCCTTCGGTCCGCCCCCCCCCCCCCCACGAACCCAAAGAACAGGTTTTTACGAATTTGTCTGTATGTATGTCTGCCTGTGAGCACGATGACTTTCGAAATAACTGACCGATTGGATTGGCCTTTGGTATACTTTTTTAGTCTCCTAAATTGAAGGTTAAGTTCGTTAGCCAGCCATTTTGAATAAAAATTCAAAAAGTGAGCGCATTTTGAAAATTTTTGAGACTATTTTTTTCAAAGGGTCTAGCGGGGTAAGTATGATAAAAATGCCCCCTAGGCTTTTTGGGTCCTAATACTATTTGTAGATAGCCTGGGGGGGTGGAAGACATTTCACCAAGTTTCAGCCCCCTAGCTTGCATATTAACCCCTACTACCCCTGATAATGTAATTTTACAAATTATTTTTTTTCTTTGTAAATATTGTTTATTTTCAAACGGCAAAAATTGAGGGCAAAATACACGTTGGGAAGCATATATAGAAAAATGTTTCAGTTGTTTTGGCGGGAAATTCAAATTTGAA
>CAKNYM010050466.1:62970-73994 GCA_932195095.1 Andricus curvator | reverse complement strand
TTCAAATTTGAATTTCCCGCCAAAACAACTGAAACATTTTTCTATATCTGCTTCCCAACGTGTATTTTGCCCTCAATTTTTGCCGTTTGAAAATAAACAATATTTACAAAGAAAAAAAATAATTTGTAAAATTACATTATCAGGGGTAGTAGGGGTTAATATGCAAGCTAGGGGGCTGAAACTTGGTGAAATGTTTTCCACCCCCCAGGCTACCTACAAATAGTATTAGGACCCAAAAAGCCTTGGGGGCATTTTTACCATACTTACCCCGCTAGACCCTTTGAAAATGATATGTGCGGCTGTTCATAGTGCTCGAAAATTCAAACAATTTATTCTAATGACATTTTTAGATAAAATGAAAATTTTCAGAGTTACAGAATTTTCAAATTCCAAAATAAGAAACGAAAATTAACATTTTCAGCCAAAAAACGCACGATACGAAAAAAAGTCAAGACAAGAAAAATGTTCCTTTTTGCACGCCCTAGAAGATTATCATAACGACTTTTTGATTTTTCTTGAAAAATCGAAAATTCACATTTTTATTGCACAAAAAATAATGAAAAATCTATACATTAAATTTCACGGTCAAACTATGCAAGATACGACAAATGATGATTCAACAAAATTTCTGCGCTCAAAAACGATCTACAAATTTGTTATGGGTCACTTTTTGATAGGATGTGTCGTTTTTGTATTATTCGTATAAAATAACATTAACAGTGAAAAAATCAGCCCAATAAGTGGGCACATTCTCATCAAAACTTTGCCTATTTAATTTCCTTTTCATCTCGTGTGTGGGTTTTCAAAATATGAATTTTTTTTCATGTCCTCAATACTATTACTAACGATTAAACAGTAAAATAACTATCATTAATGCTCATGGTACTTGAAAATTTGTATTTTTACATTCTCATCCTGAGAAGGTATGGTATGAATTTTTGAATTTTCTTGAACAAAAAAAAAATATATGTATAAAAAAAATATAAGTTTTTGGTTCCGTGCCTACAGGTAGGCCGGGAATCGGTAGATCTGAACATATGACCATATGATCTAATACAACGCTGCTGAAAGCTGCTGGCGGCTGCTAGCCTTCTAAATATAAAACATCAACCAATTGCAACTCTCTCGGTTTCCATTCCTTGCCCCCCCCCCCCCCCCCGTAACAGAATTTTTGGTGGGACTGACGTTACAACTAGGCTCGCCACCATACGACGAATCACTACTTAACTTGGACATGGTTTCGAATCGCAAAACAAACTTCGCGCATAAAAGTTGTAGTTGGGCGTACAATCTAAACAATGAATAATACAAACAATAAAATAGCCTCGGAATTGACTGAAAATTTGATTGACGAAGTGCATACACACGGTAAACGTAAAGGTCAAGTTTCAACGAAACAA
Organism: Andricus curvator; assembly: GCA_932195095.1. Lineage (NCBI taxonomy): Eukaryota > Metazoa > Arthropoda > Insecta > Hymenoptera > Cynipidae > Andricus > Andricus curvator. Next base: position 72,594 of record CAKNYM010050466.1, on the reverse strand, counting down.
ATGCGAATCAAAATTGAATATTTACAGAAACCGGAAGTGCGGATAGATTTTCAGAAGAAGTTAAACGAACGCATAGATAGGGCAACTTGGGAAGCGCTTATAAGCAATAAATATATAGAAGGTGCATGGACTATGCTACGGGATATCATTGTTAAAACTGCAATTGAAGTGTGTGGTACGACAGTGGTAGGAAGAAAGTCTGGTGATGCGTGGTGGAATGATGAAATTCAAGCAGCCCAGCAAGAAAAGAAAAAAGCGCACAAGAGAACATTAAACATGACAGGTCTTAGCGATGAGGAGAGAAATAGACTCGAAAATGATTACAAAGACAAAAAAAAAGGAAAGTTAAACGTCTAGTCAAGGAGAGTAAAGAAAAAATCAGAACAGAAGAAGAGAACAAAATACAAAACTACTTTGAAGGAATTATGAAATTATTATATAAACAGTTGAAGGAAAGTAAAAGTACAGAGTTTGCCAGCATGAGAGACAGCAAAGGTGAAATGCTATATGATATAGACGGGATAGGAGACGCTTTGAAAGACTCTTTTAAAGAATTATTAGGAGGTGAAGCTATAGGACAACAGAACTGCGACATAGAACATAATGCATCAGAAAACCCAATTGAAAAAGTCTGTGTCACTGAGGTTAGAAAAATAATTAAGAACTTGAAAAACGGTAAGGCTGCTGGTATAGACAGTATTAGCGCTGAAATGCTTAAATACGGTGGCGAATACATACCTCACCGGCTGTGCGAATTGATAAATTTATGTATCGAGATGGGGGAAGTCCCAGACGAGTAGAGAAAAGCGATTATCGTACCTATATAGAAAAGAAAGGGAGATAAAAGCAACTGCAATAATTACAGAGATATCAGCTTATTAAGTATCGTAAGTAAAATATACTCAAAAATACTTATCCGCAGGGTAATGAAAATAACAGAAGAAAATATATGGGAAGTCCAAAGTGGATTTATGCCAGGAAGATCATGTACGGATCAAATATTTAGCTTAAGACAGATCACAGCAAAAAAGTTTAAAAGTAGGAAAGAAAGTTTTTTGTGCGTTTGTTGACCTAGAAAAAGCATTTAACAAGGTAAATAGAAGTAAACATTGGGAAGTTCTTAAAGAGTCAATGGATGGCTCCTAAAAGCAATAAAAACAATATATGCAGGTAGTAAAGCGAGTGTAAGGGTAAATGGAAAACTGAGTGACTGGTTCGAAATTATGCAAGGCGTTAAACATGGATGCGTTATGTCCTCGTGGCTATTTATCATATTCATGGATAAGTGTCTAAGAACTGCCCTTTTCGATCAAGAAGGTGTAGATCTCGAAACAGTCAAGGTACGTGGGTTAGCTTTCGCAGATGACAAGATTGTTATGGCAGAATCAATCGAGGACTTGCAAAGAATGTTGAATAAACTTCATACAAGCATGAAGAACATGGACCTCAAAATTAACGTAAATAAAACAAAAATCATGGTGTTTGAGGGAAAAAGTGAGAAAACAATGTGCAAAATTGTCCTAAATGATGAGAGATTAGAACAAGTTGACAAGTACGTATATCTAGGTAGTCTATTCACTAGCGACGGAAAAATAGATGGGGAGTTAGATAGGCGCATAAATAAGGGTAAGCAGGTTATCGGTAGAGCAGGGTCCATCCTAACAAATAAAAACATATCAAAAAAAGCTAAAATGGCCATACATAATTCTATATTCGTACCGACTGTACTATACGGTAGCGAGACATGGACCTGTTAAGAAAAGGACAGGAGTAAAATTAACGCGATAGGCATGAAACCTCTGCGCATAATATGCGGGAAACACTGATGGACAAAGTCCGAAACGAGACAATCCTCAAAGAATGTGGTACAGGAGATACTAATTGACATATGGGAAAGAAATCAGTTAAGATGGTTCGGACATCTTGAAAGAATGAAAGATGAACGACTGACCAAACAAGTGTATAAAGGTAAAGTAAATGGCAGAATGCCCAGAGGTAGACCACCGAAAGAATGGTTAGAATCTGTAAATGAGACATTAATCCGAAGAGACATAAGAAGCCATAGAAACACAAGAGCTTGCATGAAAAAATGCATGGACTTGAAGGAAGCTAGAGTAGTATGCCAGGACAGAAAAGTGTGGCGACAAATGGTTTGTAAACAGAGTGACAATAGAGTGAATGACGCCTGAAACAAAGACCTTGGATACAAATGGGCCCAAGTGGGGAACCATACATAATAATTTTGTGAGGCTCTTCACTTGGGGTGATCGCTAGAGAGATTGATCAGCAACCTGGGTCGGAGCAGTGTTGCGGAATAAACGTGCTATTTAAATAAATAAAACGAGAATTCCAGATCAATCTAAAATACCTATATCTAACACCTGTATACCTATCTACCTCATACCTATATACCTACCTACTTTATACCTATATACCCATATACACACTACTACTTTCCATCCGAGCAAGTCACGCCTACCCCGAAAGAGAAATGGCTTAATGGTATAATAATAATAATAATGCTCATGATACTTGAAAATTGGAACAATATATTTTATTTTTACATTCTCATCCAGAGAAGGTATTAGATTTGTGTAAAATTTGACCCCCCGATGTTTGTCAAATGTCCATTTTTCAATAATCATTTAAAAATTTATCATATATATTATATATGTTTCAAAAACGACTTAGGTATATATGGTAACTTACCCAAAATTCATTTTTAAAAATTTCCGGAAATTTATGAAAAATTTCTGTCTTTTATGGTAATTTTACAGGTAAATATGGTAACTAACCATGGATTACCCAAAATTCATTTTAAAAATTTTCCATAAATTTCCGGAAATTTATGAAAATTTTCGGTCATTTATGGTAATTTTACAGGTATATATGGTAACTTTACATAAATAACCGCAAAATTCTGTTATCTGAAACCAAAATTTCCTCACAGTTTTTACGGTGAGTTGGCTGATAATCATAAAATGCGAGCTCATAGATGCATAATTTTCATTATTCACCTCTGACGTCACTTTTCAGTCCCTAGGGAGTAAAAAGTAGAGCTTTAGCCCCGCTTCATAGGCGTCGAAAAGGGCTGAAATCATGCATGTGTCATAACAAAAAATGTTTAAAGGTAGACTTTATAAGAAAATCCAATTTCAATATTTTCAGAAAAATAACCGCGATTTTGTCATTTTCAAAAGTTATTATATTTTCTTTGGATCATTTGATAGATCAATGGTTGCTTCATCATTTACCAAAATACTGAACTTCAACGGCTCGTAATTTCTAAGATAAATTTTTTGTCGGCTAAACTATGAAATACGTATCGCTTTATTTCCATTGTAGAATAATATGTTTAATCGCAAATATATTCTAACACCTTAACCTAGACCTCTTTGCATGATTTGAAATGGAATCGATCTTACGTGCTTCTAAACTTTAATGAAAAGAACGATCTAATAAAAAAAAACGAGAATAAAAAAACCAAAGCATTTCTGCGAACGGAATGTATTAGATGCAAACAGAATGTATTAGCTGCGAATACACGCAGATTATTATTTTTAATTAATTTTTTATTCAATTTAATTTTAAAACGGCGCCTCATTTGTAGAATTTTAAATTGTTGTAAAATAATAATAATTGATCAGAAGCTGTTTAAATACACTCTTTTTAAAAATGATTTTCAGAGATATAAATATCGCAATGTCGGAGGAAACCTTCGAAATCCGATGGAATGTGAGAAACTTGGATTTGCTTTGGCAGGAGAAAATTTCGCTTATATCACCCACTGTTGACGTGGAAGACGTACATTGTCACAAACGGCGGTTGATACTCACGCCAATAATTGAACCAGAGACAGAAGAAACACTTGCGCGAATCGAAAAAGCGAAAAAAAAGAAATACTTCTCCTTATATCTTCAAAATTTTGATTTGGATGTTTGTGGTGCTTCGGGTTCTATTTTCCACAGCACTTTTTCGCTAATTCATCCTATCCAAGGAGAAATACTGAGTCAGGGTAAAATACAATTCGATGGATGTTCAAAAAATCTTTTTGGTTTTCAAAAATTCATCAGTATGGAAAAATTGAAAGAATGCCGCCTCGATAAATTTACAATACTATGCAAAGGGCAGGGAATCAAGCAAGATTTTAACAAATTCGCATACTTCTTCTTAGATCAAGATACGTGCAGCGATGTAAACTTAGTCGTTGGTGTTAACGAAATCCAGGGTTTTCCAGCGCACAAGATAGTTCTGGCTCTAGGCAGTGAGTATTTTCAACAAAAGTTTGCCGACGATGAATCCGCATCATTTTTAAAAATTGAGAATACGAGACGTGAGGTGGTTATTGAAATATTAAGATATATGTACACAGGTGAAGCAATTTTTTCGGAAAAACTTGTGTACGAACTTCTTGAAGCTGCCTTTTACTACAAAGCTTTCGGTCTTCTTACGAAGTGCGAAGAATTCTTAACACCGAATTTGACAATCGGAAACGTTGTTCGCACTCTCTTGTCATGCAGATCAGAACTTGGAAATTTTTATGACCGCTGTTGTGAACTAATTACAGAGTGCATGTTTTTAATTGATGAGCACTTAGATGAGGTAATTAAATTGGATCTTTGCAAAGAGTTACTTGAAAAAGAACCACGATTACTTACAGAGATTGTGGTATTTCTGTGTATTAATCAGCCTATTTCATATATTATAAACGAAACCTGTGAGTGTAAATGTTGTAAACGTAAGTCCGAGGAAAGTTGCTGCTCGCAGACTTATAAAAAAAGGTTTAAAAGATTCGCAAAAAGTTCAGATTTCAGCGATATAGAAATTCATGTCAGCGACTTAAAATATGCGGCGCACAAATTAATTCTAGCAGCAAGAAGTCCTGTCTTCGAAAGGATGTTTTCGCACAATATGAAAGAGACCATTTCCGGTGTCATGACAATAGAAGACATACGGCCTCAAGTTTTTGAGGAAGTTCTTAAATTTCTTTATACTGACCAACTTGAAAGCGAAGATGATCTCATACAGGAGATTCTGATTGTATCGGATAAATACGAAATTAAGGATTTGAAGTGGAAATGTGAAAATATTTTGGAAGAGAACCTGACTGGGGACAATGTTATAACAACACTGATTTTTGCCGATAACTACAATGCAAAACGACTGAAGAAAACGTGTTTACGATTTATTACAAATAAAGATTACTTCTGGGGAAGCAGTTCATATTATTTTACTCCCAAAAGATCAATATTGAATGAAAATTTAGCAAAATCTCATCCACATTTGCTTTATGAGATTTTGAAAGAAATTCATCAAAATAAGTTGTCTTAACAGGAGTATTCTATTTAAACTTGTTTTCATCAACTGGATTGTAAAACTACAATAAAATGTTTTTTTTAAACTTATTGGATGCTATTAATTTATATTATTATTATTTTATGGTATAAAACATCGAATTTCTACCTTCAAACATAGGTGACCGCTAAATGTTATCCGAAAGGTTCATTCATCTCATTTAGACATAAAATGTACCAACAGAACGTGTGTGCGTTTAGATTTGACATTATTTTTGTTGCCTTATAAAATGAAACACCCTATTATTATTGAAACTAGGCTGGTTCATTTAAGTCCCGTAGAATTGTGTTATAACCCTGGCGGACCGAATGAACGGAACGGATACGCTACAGCGTATCCTTATAGTATCCACATCGTATCCTCTCCGTATCATGCAAGAAAAACTCATTAAAAAAGCAAGATGAACGTTTAACTTGTTGAAATTCGGATTCTACGTGAAAATTTGCGTTAGAAGGTCACGGAGTAATTGCAATACTTTTTCTTGCAACGTTAAAAACTTTAAAAAAATATAATACCTACCGACAACGTGGCCTAAAAACGACTTCAAGCGCATCCATAATCGCGGAGGTAGTATGTTGCTACTGAACGACGATGCATTTGAAGACGCCTTCAGCCCACAATAATGACAGGTATAATATTTTTTTAAAGTTTTTGACGTTGCAAGAAAAACTATTTCAATTACTCCGTGACCTTTTAACGGGAAATTGCACGTAGAATCCGAAATTCAAGAAGTTAAATGTTCATCTTTCTTTTTTAATGAGTAGCGTATCCGTTCCGTTCATTCGGTTCGCCAGGGAACCTATTGTATTATGCCTTTATTTTGAAAACACCGGTGAAACAGAGGCCTATAGCCGGGTCACCCACGCTGCTAAAGTAAAAGGTGGGCTTAGAATGCCTGGACGTTTGGCCAGGGGAGAGGAAAAATGCAGAAAAACATCTCCCGAGTTGGTCCGGTTTTCTGACAGTCGATCATTGACATTAAAGAAGAATTACAACATTTTATTTACAGGATTCTTAAAATTGATGAAATTTCCAAGCTTAATTTGGGCATTTTTTGTTTAAATGACTACCCTGGCGAAAGTATCGGATAGGAATTCCTTCCGAATCATTCCGGAATCTGTATCCGAACCAATCCGAGTCAATTCGAACCAATCCGAAAAAAGTTCTTTATTTCGTTTGACCCAAATCGTTTAAAAATTAATCCGACTCAATCCGGTTCAATCCGAACTTCAAAACGAACCAAAGTTTCAATCTAAATGAATCCGAATCAATCCGAATTCAGATTGATATATACTGAATTAATTTTTGACCGATTTGGATCGAACTAAATGTAGAAATTTTTTCGGATTGGTTCGAATTAACTCGGATTGGTTCGGATACAGATTCCGGAATGATTCGGATGACTTCGGGTTGGTTCGGAAGGAATTCCTATCCGATACTTTCGCCAGGGTATATTGTAAAAGATATTACACTTTTTTGAAAACATAACTCTAAATCTTTCTTAAATATATTCAAAATATTTAATTTACTTTTCTTTTTTCCTAATTGGCTCACCTTATGGCATATTATTATAGAAAAATGTGAAAAAAGATAAAATATTTTCTTTAAAAATCTTATCTAAAAAAGGGATCTTACCAAATATCTCGAAAATATCCATTGTTGACTAAAACCTGATTCGTTGCGAAACTGCATGGTTACTTTCCGTTTTTTATTTATTATAATAAAGATTGCAAATTTTCTGCTACATAAAGTCAATCAAAATTTCCAAATTCCATTATTTTACTTCATGATAACATTTTTGGATGATAAAATTTTCAAATAAGTAATTTTATATCATGAATAAAATTTTTTTAAACATTTTTGATAAAAGAAAACATTTTAATTGTAAATTATTTTATTCTATTCTTAAAATTTTGCTATCACATTATAATTTGTAAACTTTTTCACATTTTCGAAGAAATATTAAATTATAGGCAAAAACTTATTTTGAAGAATTCGAAAAAAAAATAACAAGCTTTTTAATACTTTTGAAAGATTTGAGATTACATTTTTTGTAAGATTTCTAGGAAAATTTTTAATGTCAGGTTTTTTTTTTAAAAGATTAATTTTAAGGTTTTAAAATGTGTCGGAAAAGAATGTGGAAGATATTGTAGATTTTTGAAAATGTTATTAAAAGATTTTGAAAGGTTTCAAGAAAATGAAAAAATGTTTTTAAGATTCACGAAAAAATGTCAAATGATTTTTTTTTTTTTTTTTAATTCTAAGAGAAAATTGATAAATATTTCAAAAAATTTTTAATTTATTTTCTAAAATATTGAAAAAGATATTAAAGCAAAATTTTGCAAGATTACATAATTTTACAATAAAATCGAGTATGAAGAACTATTTAGAAGTTTTGAAATTATTCAAAAATAATTTACAACCTGTAAAGTTTTCCAAAAATAAAAAAGAATTTCGAAAAAAGCTTTTCAAGTTTTTAAATTATTTTTTATTTTGAAAAACTATTTTCAACTCATTTTAATTTTACTCATTTTAATTTTAATATCAAAATATTTGAAACGATTTGAAAAAACTGTCGAAGAAGAATCTGAAAGATTTTAAATCAATTTTTTTATTACAGAATTTTCAAAGAGTTTTAAGGAAATTTCGAATAATTTTAAAATATAGTTTAGAAAAGGAATTTTCTTAAGGTTCATGGGGAAATTTTTAATGATTTTTTATTTTTAAAAATGAATTTTAAATGGCAAGATCAAAAAATTTGTTTAAATCGAGTAAATTCAAGAAATTTTTAAAAGATTTGAAAAGATTAAAAAAAAATCTTTAAATTGACAAAATTTAAAGAAACAGTAGGTTCTTAAAAGGTTCAAAAGAAAAACTTTAGAAGCTTTTAAAAAATGTTAAAAGGTTTCAAGAGAATAAAAAAATTTTCTTAAAATACCTGGGAAAATTTAAATAATTTTGTGTTTTGAAAAATTAAGTTTTAAACAAAGTTGAAAAATATTTCAAAATATATTTCTAAAAATGTCGAAAAGAATATTGAAGGTTTTAAGGAAAAATTAGAGTCAATCAAAAGATTACGTTGCTTTACTTTGAACTTAACTTTACTCGATTTTATTTAAATTTGGTGTGCACAGGAGACTCTTCAGGGACATGAATTAAACGCATCATCTTGATCTCCACCTTGAAATTGAGGAAGACCTTAATGATGAGTTTTAATCATAAATGTAATATTATGAGTTATTAACTCTTTTATTCAGACTTATCGGTTTCATATTCCGATTTTGCACTTATAATTCTTTTGAACTAGGCGAGAAAACAGGTTCGGGGATTCAGTGGTTGATTTCCGAAACGGTCCCTCACAGCAATATGATATCCCGTTTTATGTCGTTTATGTCCCGGGTTATCCGAGGGAAAATCCGTGAGGATATATCCTGGAAGGCGGAAATTTGGATGACCCCAGGATATCTATGAGACGTTTATGGGATATTCAAATTTTCCACGTAGAATATATAAAAATGTTGATATCCTACTTTACATTTGAATATCCCAGAAACATCCTGGAAATCTTGAGGATATCCAAATTTCCGCCTTGTGGGATATCCCGACGGGTTAACCCTCGGACAACCCGGGAGATAAATGATATATCCCGCGATATCCTGTTGCTGTTCTTATCATGGGTTTTTAGGAAGGTTCCTACATGGATGGGTTTGCAATTAATATTTAAGGAGTGCGAAGTAGTTTTCTATGAAAGCTACAGCTGCGCAGTATTTTTGTGGGGTTTTTGAGATTGCCGACTATGCACCCAAAACTTCGAAAACATATGTCATTAAAAAAAAGATCTAATCCCATGTGGGATTTCATGCAGGAACAATTCGTAGGTTTCCATGACAGTATTCATATAAGAACCCATGTGGAAACCCACAAAATATTTCCCATCCTATCTCACATTGTAATTAGTCAGGAATTCAAAAAGGATCCCATATGGGTTCCCATGTAGTTTACTATATAGGCTTTTTCAATAGGGATGTAGATAGTAACTGATGCTATAATTCTGATCCTGGGTTTATATAAATCGGATATCATTGTCATCACAACCAAAATGTATTGATACCCATGTGTCTAGCTCTGAAGGGCGTAGTACCCAGGGGTGCTCACCCTTGAGTCCAGGAGCTGGCCTTTTTTGCCAGCATTGTACCCCCCATAATGTTTCGTGGCTGATTCTTATGAGCTGCATCCGAAGTCATTGTAATTTAGCGGTGTATAGAAAAG
>CAKNYM010050466.1:42171-54659 GCA_932195095.1 Andricus curvator | reverse complement strand
GACCAACGTTAGAATGGTTAGTTTAAACGACCACCGGGTTAGTTTAGGCAACCCACACCAGAGTGGTCAGCTTAAACGACCACCAGGTTAGTTTGAACGACCAACGTCAGAATGGTTAATTTCTTCTTCTTCTTCGGGTTACTAACCTTCTATTAACGTCGTATCTAAGTGGTTGGTCCCAAAACGATCCGATATAAACCCTCGCAACTTCCGGCGTCTGTAGAACTTTTCCTAGTGACCACATCAACGCTCCGTAAACTCTCATCAACTGTTGATGATCGATCATGTCCGCCTTGTTCAAAACGATCCTGATTTTATCATCGTGCCCCCTTAATGCTTCTATCGATCGACGAAATTCGTCCGATATATCCAATTTGTGGGCATCGAAAAGCAAAATAATCCTGTCTACTCTTTCTGCAAACCATTCCAAAACGCCCGTGAAGTCGTATCCTCTGTCCACCTGTAGAAAATTGGTCTTTAATTAGTTGTCAAATAAATCTGAGTAAATCGTTTCGTGGTCAATACCGTTCGCACTTTTTTTCGGAATTATGCTGTCCAATGTATTTTTATTAATAATTAAATTTTTGGCCATTTTCTAAAGTATTAAAAGTGATCTTCAATGTTTATTTTAACTTCGATCAAGGTATTCATTAATAGGAAGACGGATAGGGAGAAGAAAGAAAGCAGTTAAGAACACCACCGAAAAAAGATAAGAACGGAGCGAAAGATAAGGGGAAAGAAGACAAAGTTGAAAATAGAGGACTGATAGAAAACAGAAATTTAAAGTTAAACGAAATACGCAAAATTATGATAGAAGTAATAGAAATGAAGGGGAAAAAGTCAGGAGGAAAAAGAAAAGAAAGAAAAGAAAAAAGGAAAGAAATGGCCGAACTTAGAAAAGAGAGGAAGAAATGGGCCTAATAAAAAGGTAACAGAAATGAAAAGTAGGATAGAGATGATAGAAAGCTCAAACCGGGAGTTTGGAGGTGGGGTGAGTGAGAATGAGGATAAGGAAAGGTTCAGAAGAATGGAAAGGAAAAATGCAGGGGGGGGGGATAAGTATAGTAATAAAGGAAGATTAGAGGAGAAGGAACTAAATCAAGAAGTGGAAGTGCTGAAAAGAATAGATGCGAAGTAGAGATACAGGAAGTGAGAAGTGTAGTAAAGGACGGGGGGGAAGACGAAAGTAAACACTGGTAAAACTAAAGGAAGGGGAACGTAAGAGGGAAATTATGACAAACAAAAGAGCGTTATATGAAACCTCGAAGAGAATAGAGGGAAATGGGAAAAAAGGAGTAAGTATAAGTTAATGAAAATAGCGGAAGAGGACAGAAAAAAGAACGTAGATTAAGTTTCACGGGAATATAAGGGGGAAAAGGAAGGGGATTTAGCTGGAAAGTATTTGAAAGCGGTAGAAGAAAAGAGAACGAAGGCGATAGAATTAACGAGATGGGAAGAAGAAAGGGGTTCTTTAGGGATACAAATGTAGAAGATGGGACTGGAGTAAACTATGAAGAATTGGAGAAAAGAAGCAATGAAAGGTAATTAATAGAAAGATGAGGAATGATAGAGGAAACAAAATATAATAAATGGTATCAGATGATGAAAAAGGAAGGAATAGCAAAGTATTTAGTACATAAAGGGATGGGGTGAGCGATAATGGAAAAGAATAAAAAAACTTGGATTGCAGCATGTATGGAAAGGGGAGGAAGGATTGTGTGAGGAATAGATGACAGAAATGGAAGGGGCTAGAGGAAAAAATGAGAAATTTTCTGGGTATAATCGGAACAATATGTTTACCCGTTGCTTTTCTCCTGAAAGAATTCCAGGCGTGTCCACAATGGAAATGCCCTTGAGAACAGGTGATGCAACCGTGGAGCATTGGAATCGATTCAAAAATGCATTTCCGAATTTCGAGAGAGGTCGAAATTGTTTGTTAGGATCGACAACAAGAGCATTTCCGGGAATAACACCCTCTTTTTCATCGTACATCACCGCGATGAACCTGTCCGTGGTTGGCTCTGGTCCAATTCGAATTCCCGGGAATTCTCGTTCCAGTAGATATTTGATAAAAGTGGTCTTTCCCGTGGAATATTGACCAACTAAAAGGATCATTGGTTTCGCATCAAAATCTGGGTCGTCCAAGAGAGGTGAGTGGAAATCATGGAATTGATAAAACTGCTCCAAGGGCATCAATTTTGATTTATATATCTTCTTTAAACCCTCGGTCACATTGTCGAAAAGATCCTGCTTCCCGCTGTCTTCCCGGCTCAACCAACTAAACATTTTTGGGCCTTAGAATTGTTCCTGGAATTTAAAAAATCTAATAGATTTATCAAATTGGCGTAATGTTGGTATAATATTGCTTAATTGCTGTGAGTCAGTATATTAGATGGGCATTTGACGATCAATAAATAAAAATCTTGATTCTGTACTTTGGATTATTTGAGGCCAGTTTAGATTAAAAGCTATCAGCGATAAATCCAAGCAAAGATTAATCAAGATAATAATCAGTCGTACATTTGATTGAGTTTGTTTGAGTTTGTTCAAGAGATGAAGAGCAGCTTAAAGATTATAAGCTTCTTAGTCCAGTTATTATCCAATAGGCCGAATTTTGTTTTCTCTCGAAAGGCCTCAAAGATTTTCGAATCATTTAAAGGGATTTCTAAAAATTTCACGAGATATCAAGAGTTTCCAGGGGGTGTTACATGATTTTATATGGCTTCAAAGCTTTCAGAGTACTCTAAAAGATTCCAAGGAATTTCAACGGATTTTAGTAAATTTTAAGAAGTTTCATCTGATTTTAAAGAACAATATATTTGAGAGACTTATAGAATTTAAAAATAAATTACAATATTTCAAGGGATTTTAAAGATTGACGGGTTTTCCAGGAATTTTTAGATGATCTCAACAGATTTCATGGATTCTTAAATGATTTTAACGGATTTCAAATTTTTTATGGTATTTTAAAAGATTCGGAAAGATTTCACGCGATAATTTTTCAGCTTGAATCCAAAAATTACTAGTTGAAATGTTTTTAAGCATACAAATTAGGGTGGTCCAAAAAAGGTTTTTTTTTCAAATAGCACCCCAAAAAAGTGTTTTTTTTCCGCAAGCCTTTTTCAACGATACTGATACAAATAAATAAAAACTCGAATATAATTGCACATTGGCCATCAAAATCATTACTTATTAAGGACACTGAATACGTTATCAATTAAACTCAATGAACAAACTAAACTACCAAAGCTAAATGAAACCGAAGCAGATAACAGTCACCGTGACGTTCATCTGTGTCTGTGGTATCAGAATCTAGAAAACAAGACTATACAATATTAGCCACCAGACGTGAAGAAAGACCTTTTTATAAAATATATAATATAATTTTAGTGAAAAAATGGTTTGTTCGATGTAAAAATGATACTTTTAAATTTTGTGTTATAAAATTGTTTATAACAATAACATATATTAATTTTAAATCAATATTATTGGTTCAATATCAAAATTAGACCTATAACAACAATAGTTGAAGAAACAACCATTTTTTTCTATGAGGAAATTGAAAAAAAAGTACTCTTTAATATTATTTTATTATATTAATATTATTATTAGTATTTCTTAATTAATGCCTCATGTTCAGTTTAAAATCCGTATTAACTTATTGTCGAATAATTTCAGGGAAACCCCGGCTTTTTTGTATTTAGAAACGATAAATCTTAGTTTGTGTTTACAAATTGTTTATAACAATCATATAAATTAATTTCAAAATAATTCTGTTCGTAATTCATCAAAAATATGGCAATTTCAATAATAATGAAAGAAACCCCCATTTTTCAACAAGGAAATGGCAGATTGAGACATTTTTTTATAGAAATTGTTATTTATTGCACATATCCAGTTTTAAAATCACTATTAACTTATTGTCGGATAATTTGATTGAAAAACATTTTTTTTTATATTTAGAAATGATATTAATTGTTAATTAATATTGTTTGTTCAATGTAACAATTAAGCTAATACCAACAATACTTGAAGAAAAAATAATTTGTTTCTTCAAGAAAATGGCAGAGTGAGACATTTGTTTATATGATTTTTATTAAGAATTACGAAAATTGTTATTTAATCCCTCATGTTCAGTTTAAAATCACTATTAACTTATCAAAAATATAGTAATATCAACAATAATTAGAAAAAAATACTTTTTTTCTACGAGGAAATTGCATATTGACAATTTTTTTATAGAATTGTTATTAAAAATTATTCAAATTGTTATTTAATGACTCATATCCAATTTTAAAATCACTAATAATTTATTGTCGGATAATTTCAGTGAAAAAACGGCTTTTTTTTAATTTATAAATTATAAATCTAGGTTTTTGTTCATAGAAATGTTTATAACAATCATATAAATGAAATTTTGAATAATTATGTTGGTTATTTATAAAAAATACATTAATTTCAAAAATAATTGAAGGAAAAATCACTTTTTCTACAGGGAAACGGCCGATTTTGACATTTGCGTTTATGGAAATTGTTATTAAAAATTATACAAATTGTTCTTAATAGCCTTATAACAAGTTTTAAAATCATTATTAACTTATTGTCGGATAATTTTTGTGAAAAAAACGGCGTTTTCCATATAGAAATACTGAAAAATTTTGTTAATCAAATTATTTATAATAAACAGATATTAATTTGTAATTATTATTGTTAATTCAATATGACAAGCTTATAAAAACAATAATTAAACAAAAAATAATTTTTAACAATTATGCAAACTGTTATTTAATGCCTCATCCAATTTTTTAAATATAAATTGCAGTGAAAAAACGCTTTTTAAAATTCATAAATAATAAATCTAGATTTTTGTTCATAAAAATGTTTATAACAATCATATAAATGAATTTTTGAATAATTCCGTTGGTTATTTATAAAAAAATACGTTAATTTCAATAATAATTGAAGAAAAATTCATATTTTTCTATGAGGAAATGGCCGGTTTTGACATTTGTTTATAGAAATTGTTATAAAAAATTACAAAAATTATTATTTAATGCCTCATATCCAATTTTAAAATCACTAACAACTTATTGTCCGATAATTTCAAAGGAAAACGCTTTTTTAAATTTATAAATGATAAATCTAGGTTTTTGTTTATAAAAATGTTTATAACAATCATATAAATGAATTTTTGAATTATTCTGTTGGTTATTTATAAACAATAAGGTAATTTCAACAATACTTAAAGAAAAAATTACTTTTTCTACAGGGAAACGGCCAATTTTGACATTTTTTAAATAGAATTGTTATTAACAATTGTCAAAATTGTTATTTAATGCCTCATATCTAACATTAAAATTACTAATAACTTATTGTCAAATAATTTCAGTGAAAAAACGCTTTTTTTAAATTTATAAATTATAAATCTAGGTTTTTGTTTATAAAAATGTTTAAAACAACCATATAAATGAATTTTCGAATAATTCTGTTGGTTATTTATAAACAATAAGGTAATTTCAACAATAATTATAGAAAAAATCACTTTTTCTATAGGGAAACGGCCAATTTTGATATTTTTTTGTAGAAATTGTTATTACTTGATCCAGTTTTAAAATCACTATTAACTTACTGTCGAATAATTTTAGTAAAAAAACGGATATTTCGATTTTTGAAATGATACTTTTGAATTGTTGTTTATAATAATCACATATATTAATTTTTAATTATTATTTCTAATTCAATATCACAATTGAGCTTATAATAACAATAATAGAAGAAAAAGTATTTTTTTCTACGAACAAATGGCAAATTGAGACATTTTTTATAGGAGTGTTATTAACAATTACGGACATTATTATTAACAATTAAGGAAATTGTTATCAACTATTAAGGAAATTGTTTTTAAGATTTATAAATTATAAATCTATGTTTTTGTTTATAAAAATGTTTATAACAATCACAGATAATAATTTTGAATCAATATTGTTGGCTCAAAATCAAAATTAAGCTGATACCAACAATAATTAAAGAAAAAATAATTTTTTCTACCAGGAAATGGCAAATTGAGACATTTTTTTTTATAGAAGTGTTATTAAGAATTACGCAAGTTGTTATTTCATGCCTCATATCCAGTTTTAAAATGACTAGTATTAACTTATTGTTAAATTCCTGAAAATTCTCTGAAACTTACAAAAAAAAAATATCTTTGAAATTTACCGCAAATTTTTGTAAAGTTACGAGAAAAATTAAAAAAATTATTGAAAAGTTCGATACAGAGACAAGTGGTTCTTATGAGCTATACTTTCAAGATTTATAAATATTTTGTTTTTAATTTTTAGAGTGACTGAACGAAAAACAAAATATTTGAAATCTGTTGCAACCGTTTGAAACAGTTTAATATCTTTGAAATATTTACGAAATCTTTCGTATTCGTTGGAAATAATTGAAATATTTGGAATTATATATCATCATTTAATGTCATTGAAATTCTTGTATTCGTTTGAAATCTTTATGAAATTTTTATGAAATCTTTGAAATATTTGTGAAATCTTTTGTATTCATTTGAATAGAGTAAACAAATTTTTATTATATATATTTTTATAAAAGTAAGTGATTTTCTGTTAAGTAACTTCTTCGTATGCCTGCTTATAAAACTGCGCTTTGCGCAGTATGCGCTACGAAAAAGTGCGTGCTGCCCACTTGAACTGTTTTGCAAGGTGTTTTGGTGAAAAATGTGCTTTTGTATGCCGCTATCTTCGAATGGTTTAATCAAGTGAACGACCGAGTGTCTGAACTAATAACTATTTTAAAAGAAAAAAAATGTAATCCAAGGTTCTCGTGAAAAATTCAAGATTTCCAGGTTTTCAAGGTTCAAAAAAAATTCAAGGAGTATTCCAGGTTTTCAAGGTCGCTGGTCCTAATAAAAAATTATAAGCTTATATTAAATTTTTAATTTTATAATTTAAAAATCAATAAAACAATAATAAAATTTTAAAAATTTAAGTTATAAATATAAAATAATCATATTAATAATAATTTTTAGTATTGCAAAATAAATTTATTTAATTAATAAAAAAGAAAAATTATTATTTTATTTTGTTATACCCTGAAAAAACAGTTGTTAAACATTTAGAAATTATACTTTTAAATTGTTGTTTATCAAAATATTTATAATAATCAAAGATATTAATTTTTAATTAATATAGCTAATTCAGTATGACAATTAGGCCCATAACAACAATAATTGAAGAAAAAATAATTTTTTCTACGAGGAAATGGCCAATTGAGACACTTTTTTTTATAGTAGTGTTATTAAGAATTACGCAAGTTGTTATTTAATGCCTCATATTCAGTTTTAAAATTACTAGTACTAACTCACTGAATATTATCGGTTCAATGTCACAATTAGGTTGATACTAACAATAATTATAAAAAAAAAATAATTTTTTCTACCAAGAAATGGTAGATTGAGACATTTGTTTATAAAAATGTTCATAGCAATCATATAAATGAAATTTTGAATAATTCTGTTGGTTATTTATAAAAAAAATAAGATAATTTCTACAATAATTGTTTATAACAATCACAGATATTAATTTTTATTTAATATTGTTAATTAAATATCACAATTAAGCTTGTAATAACAATAATTGAAGGAAAAGTACTTTTTTCTACGAGGAAATGGCAAATTGAGACATTTTTTATAGGAGTGTTATTAATAATTACAGAAATTGTTATTAAAAATTACGTAAATTGTTATTTAATGCTTCATATACAGTTTAAAAATTACTATTAACTTACTCTTGGATAATAACAGTGAAAAACGCCTTTTTAAAGTTAAGAAATTAAGAATCTGTGTTTTTTATTATAAAATTTGTTATAACAACCACAGATATTAATTTTGAATCAATTTATCGGTTCAATATCACAATTAAGCTGATACCAAGAATACTCGAAGAAAAAAATAATTTTTTTTTCTACAAAAAAATGGCAGAGTGAGACATTTGTTTATAGAAATTGTTATTAAAAATGAGGAAAATTTATATTTAATGTCTGATATCCAGTTATAAATCACTATTAACTTATTGTCGGATAATTTCAGTAAAAAAATGGATTTTTTTATATTTATAAATTATAAATATAAGTTATTGTTTATAAAAATGTTTATAACAATCACAGATAATAATTTTCAATTATTATTGTTCGTTGAATATCACAATTAAGCTTATTCCAACAATAATTGAAGAAAAAATAACCTTTCTTCTACAAGAAAATGGCCGGATGTGGCATTTTTTATAGAATTGTTATTAACGATTACGAAAATTGTTATTAAATGACTCACATTTAGTTTAAAATCAGTATTAACTTATTACCGAATAATTTGAGTGAAAAAAAATTTCTTTTTGTATTTAGAAATTATACTTTTATATTTTTGTCTATTAAATTGTTTATAATAATCAGAAACATTAATTTTTAATTATTATTGTTAATTCAAAGCAACAACTAAGCCTATACCAACAATAATTGAAGAAAAAATCATATTTTTCTACGAGGAAACGGCCGTTTTTGACGTTTGTTTACAGAAATTGTTATTAAAAATTACATAAATTTTTAATTATTACCTTATATCCAGTTTTAAAATAACTGTTAACTTATTCTCGAACAATTTTAGTGAAAAAAAGGCATTTTTTTAATTTATAAATGATAACTCTATGTTTTTGTTTATAAAAATGTTTATAATAATCGCAGATATTAATTTTTAATCAATATTGTTGGTTCAGTATCACAATTAAGCTTATAACAACAATAATTTAAGAAAAAACGATTTTTTTTCTACGAGGAAATGGTAAATTGAGACATTTTTTTAGAGAAATTGTTATTAACAATTACGAAGATGGTTATTTAGTGCCTCATATCAAATTTTAAAACCACTAATAACTCATTGTCGGATAATTTTAGTGAAAAACGGTTTTTGAAATTTATAAATGATAAATTACGTTTTTGTTTTAAAAAATGTTTATAATAATTACAGATATTAATTTTCAATTAAAACTGTTGTTTCGAAATCACAACTAAGCCTATACTAATAATAATACTAAAGAAAAAATCATTTTTTTATACGAGAAAACGGCTGCTTTTCACATTTATGGAAATCGTTATTAAAAATTATATAAATTGTTATTAATGACCTCATATACAGTTTTAAAATCATTATTAACTTACTGTCGAATAACTTTAGTAAGAAATGGCTTTGAAATTACAACTAAGCTTATACCAACAATAATAATTGAAGAAAAAATAATTTTTTTCTACGAGGAAACGGCCGATTTTGATATTTGTTTATAGGAATTGTTATTAAAAATTCAATACATTTTTATTAATTACCTCATATTCAGTTTTAAAATCATTATTAACTTGTCGGATAATTTTAGTAAAAAATGACTTTTTCTATACAGAAATATTTTTAAATTGTTTATAATAACCACAGATATTTTTTTTATTATTATTGTTTATTCAACATCACAATTGAGCTTATACCAACAATTGAAACAAAAATTATTTTTTTCTACGAGGAAATCGCCGATTTTGATATTTTTTTATAAAAATTGTTATTAAAAATTGAATACATTTTTATTAATTACCTCATATTCAGTTTTAGAATCATTATTAACTTACTGTCGGACAATTTTAGTAAAAAATGGCTTTTTCTATATAGAAATACTTTTAAATTGTTTATCAGATTATTTATAATAATCACAGATATTAATTTTTAATTAATATTGTTGGTTCGAAATCACAACTAAGCTTATATCAACAATAATTGAAGAAAAAAAAATTTCTACGAGGAAACGGCCAATTTTGATATTTGTTAATAAAAATTGTTATTAAAAATTACATAAATTTTCACTTACATCATACACAGTTTTAAAATCACTGTTAACTTATTTTCCAATAATTTTATTAAAAAATTGCGTTTTAAAATTTATTAACGATAAATTTATTTTTGTTTATAAAAATGTTTATAACAATCACAGATATTAATTCTGATTCAAAATTGTTGGTTCGAAATTACAACTAAGCTTAGAACAAGAATAGTTAATGAAAAAATAATTTTTTTTCTACGAGGAAACGGCCGATTTTGATATTTGTTTATAGAAATTGTTATTAAAAATAACATAAATTTTGATTTACATCATATACAGTTTTAAAATCACTGTTAACTCATTTTCCAATAATTTTAGTGAAAAAACGGCTTTTTAAAATTTATAATTGATAAATCTGTTTTTGTTTATAAAAATGTTTATAACAATCACAGATATTAATTTTGAATCAACATTGTTGGTTAAAAATTACAACTAAGCTAACAAGAATAATTAAAGAAAAAATGAATTTTTTTCTACGAGGAAACGGCCGATTTTTATATTTGTTTGTAGAAATTTTTATTAAAAATTACATAAATTTTTATTTACATCATATACAGTTTTAAAATCACTGTTAACTCATTTTCCAATAATTTTAGTGCAAAAACGGCTTTTTAAAATTTATAACTGATAAATCTGTTTTTGTTTATAAAAATGTTTATAACAATCACAGATATTGATTATGAATCAACATTGTTGGTTCAAAATTACAACTAAGCTTAGAACAAGAATAATTAAAGAAAAAAAGATTTTTTTCTACGAGGAAACGGCCGATTTTGATATTTGTTTATAGAAATTGTTATTAAAAATTACATAAATTGTTAATGACCTCACATCCTGTTTTAAAATCACTATTAACTTACTGTCGAATAATTTTAGTAAAGAAACGGCTTTTTCTATATAGAAATCCTTTTAAGTTGTTTATCAAATTGTTTATAATTACAAATATTAATTTTTAATTATTATTGTTTATTTAATATCACAATAAAGCTTATACCAATAATTGAAAAAAAAATCCTAGGAGGAAACGGCCGATTTTGGTATTTGTTTATAGAAATTTTTATTAAAAATTACATAAATTTTTATTAATTACCTTATATTCAGTTTTAAAATCACTTTTAATTTATTGTGGAGTAATTTTAGTGAAAAAACGGATTTTTTAAATTTATAAATGACAAATCTACGTTTTTTTAAATAAAAATGTTTATAATAATCACAGATATTAATTTTTAATCAATATTGTTGGTTCAAAGTCACAACTAAGCTTATATCAACAATAATTGGAGAAAAAATAATATTTTTCTACGATGAAGCGGCCGATTTTGATATTTTTTTATAAAAATTGTTATTAAAAATTACATAAATTTTTAATTATTACCTTATATCCAGTTTTAAAATCACTATTAACTTAATGTCGGATAATTTTAGTAAGAAACGGCTTTTTCTATATAGAAATACTTTTAAATTGTTTATCAAATTGTTTATAATAATCATAAATATTAATTTTTAATTATTATTGTTTATTTAATATCACAATAAAGCTTACACAAACAATTGAAGAAAAAATAATTCTTTTTGTACGAGGAAACGGCCGATTTTGATATTTGTTTATAGGAATAATTATTAAAAATTACATAAATTTTTATTAATTACCTTATATTCAGTTTTAAAATCACTTTTAATTTATTGTGGAGCAATTTTAGTGAAAAAACGGATTTTTAAAATTTATAAATTACAAATCTACGTTTTTTTTAATAAAAATGTTTGCAATAATTATAGATATTAATTTTTAATTAATATTGTTGGTTAAAAATCACAACTAAGCTTATAACAACAATAATTGAAGAGAAAATAATTTATTTCTACGAGGAAACAGCCGATTTTGATATTTGTTTACAGAAATTGTTACTAAAAATTACATAAATTTTTTATTTATTACCTCATATCCAGTTTTAAAATCACTATTAACTTACTGTCGAATAATTTTAGTAAAAAACGGCTTTATCTATATAGAAATACTTTTAAATTGTTCATCTAATTGTTTATAATAATCACAAATATTAATTTTTAATTATTATTGTTTATTTGATATCACAATAAAGCTTACACCAACAATTGAAGAAAATTTTTTTTTTTTTTTCTACGATGAAACGGCCGATTTTTATATTTGTTTATAGAAATTTTTAATAAAAATTACATAAATTTTTATTAAAAATTACGTACATTTTTATTAAAAATTACACAAATTTTTATTAGTTACCTTATATTCAGTTTTAAAATCACTTTTAATTTATTGTGGAGTAATTTTAGTGAAAAAGCGGATTTTTTAAATTTATAAATGACAAATCTACCTTTTGTTATAAAAATGTTTATAATAATCACAGATATTCATTTTTAATCAATATTGTTGGTTTAAAATCACAACTAAGCTTATATCAACAAAATAATTGGAGAAAAAATAATTTTTTTCTGCGAGGAAATGGCCGATTTTGTTATTTGTTTATAAAAATTACATAATTTATTAATTATTACCTTATATCCAGTTTTAAAATCACTATTAACTTACTA
>CAKNYM010050466.1:28161-42161 GCA_932195095.1 Andricus curvator | reverse complement strand
AATCACTGTTAACTTATTTTCGAATAATTTCAGTAAAAGAACGGCTTTTTAAAATTTATAAATAATAAATCTAAATTTTTGTTTATAAAAATGTTTATAATAATCACAGATATTAATTTTTTAATCAATATTATTATTTCAAAGTCACAATTAGCTCATACCAACTGAAGAAAAAATAATTTTGTTTATATGAGGAAATGGCAGATTGAGCTATTTGTTAATAGAAATTACACAAATTCTTATTATTTGCATCATATTCAGTTTTAAAATCACTATTAATTTACTGTCGGAGAATTGTAGTAAAAAACGGCTTTTTCTATATTTAAATACATTTAAATTGTTCATCACATTGTTTATGATAATCAAAAATATATATTTTTAATTATTATTGTTTATTTAATATCACAATAAAGCTTATACCAACAATGGAAGAAAAAATCATTTTTTTCTACGAGGAAACGGCCGATTTTGGTATTTGTTTATAGAAATTTTTAATAAAAATTACATAAATTTTTATTAAAAATTACACAAATTTTTATTAGTTACCTTATATTCAGTTTTAAAATCACTTTTAATTTATTGTGGAGTAATTTTAGTGAAAAAAAGGATTTTTTAAATTTATAAATGACAAATCTACCTTTTTTTATAAAAATGTTTATAAAAATCACAGATATTCATTTTTAATCAATATTGTTGGTTTAAAATCATAACTAAGCTTATATCAATAAAATAATTGGAAAAAAAATAATTTTTTTCTGTGAGGAAATGGCCGATTTTGATATTTGTTTATAAAAATTACATAATTTTTTAATTATTACCTTATATCCAGTTTTAAAATCACTATTAACTTACTATCAAATAATTTTAGTGAAAAGATGGCTTTTAAAATTATATAAATGACAAATCTACGTTTTTTTAAATAACACGGTTTATAATAATCACAGATATTTATTTTTAATCAATATTGTTGGTTTCAAATCACAACTAAGTTTATATCAACAATAATTGGAGAAAAAATCATTTTTTTCTACGAGGAAACGGCCGATTTGAATATTTGTTTATAAAAATTGTTATTAAAAATTACATAGATTTTTAATATCTCTGTTAACTTATTTTCGAATAATTTTAGTGAAAAAACGGCTTTTTAAATTTTATAACTGATAAATCTATGTTTTTGTTTATAAAAATGTTTATAATAATCACAGATATTAATTTTTAATCAATATTATTAATTCAAATCACAATTAGCTTATACCAACTAAAGAAAAATCATTTTTTTCTATGAGGAAATGGCAGATTGATCTATTTGTTTATTTAAATTGTTTATCAAATTGTTTAAATTAATCACAGATATTAATTTATAATAAAAATGGTTAATTTAATATCACATCTTGATTGAGAAATTTGTATTTACAATTGTTATTTAACAATTATATATTGACAATAAATATTATTCATGTTTCGTAATATTTGAATTTGTTTATAATGTTTATAACAATATTAAATCTCAACTTATTTTAGTATGTCGTCACAAATTATTACTCTTCGAAAAAATCTTATCAATTTCACAAAACAAATTTTTTTTGACGAGAAAGAAACATTTCCTAATTTGTTCATAAAAATTGTTATTCAGCATTTTTTAAAGATAAAAATTCATAAAGCTGAAATAGATTTTCCTACTTTTATTATTTCTATTTAAAAAACCATCAAAATCCGTTACAAATTACGGGAAATAAATTAGAAAGAACACTAAATTCCAGATCCGGCCCATTACTATAATTCGAAAGTATTTATACCTCAATTCAACAATCAAATGACTGATCCAAAGTCCTATACAAAACTAGACCAAGAGACAACGGACACGAAGTAGAACTTTTGTTTAAAAAAATCTATTTAATCTATTGTCCCTGGAAAATGGGCAGGGCGAAGGTCGAATTTCCAAAAGCTGAGTTCAAGGCCTCTCTAGTAATGAAGTGAAAACCTCGATTCCCAAAACTGATTCCAAATTCTACCGAAAACTATCTTAAAACTATCGAAAACTATCATAAAACTATCCAAAACTATCTAAAACTATCCCAATTGGTCTGAATGACCTACTGTAAAAAGGGCCGTACTTACTTGTTCAATCTAGACTGTTGTAACTCGATAGATTTTTTTCAGCAGGTTAGCCTTGCACTCACTGACTCGTGTTCACTGATCACTATATATATATAACTGGTATGACGTGTTAGTTACATCAAGTTTCCAACGACAACGACCCGGTGGGAAGGAAATTGGGAATCCGTATCCGCTCTTGTTCTCTTCCTGAGCACTGGAATTTTCGAAAGCCTTGGGAAACTCCAGAGTTCGAGAGTGAAAAAGATAAGACTTTTTGACGTTTCCAGAATGTGTAGGTGACAGGAGTAGAGTAGGACCGACTATCTGCACTCCACTCCAGACGAGAGTGACTAACTACAGACAGAAGAGAATCTCGTGAATGTCAGTCAGTAACGTCACGCACTGATAAACGCGCTAGGCTAGGATCTCTTGTTGACGATGCTACTTGATGATTAATGATGCGCTTAACCTATCCGGAAATATTTCCCTGCCAACAAGAATTTCCATTGGTTGCTTGGGAGTGTCTGATTCATTAGAGTCGTCAAATATTGTTGGTGGAACTCGAAATAAATAATTGTAGCTTTATTGTTGAGTTGAGTTCATTATGCAAGACTTTTTCTTTTCATTTTTTAGAATTTTGTCAATTTTCTTCCCTATGCATTTCAAACATGATCCAAAAAGCTATGGTCTCGCCACGCGCATCTAAAAAAAAGTGCACCAATCAAATGGCCCGTAGGAATTCGTACAGCGACCTCCATTTTTAAAAGGACGTCAAGCGGGAAGTTTAAAGCAGGCTCAACGCTGCATGTGTTAATTGCAGAAAAAAGTCGAAAACAGTCTTATAAATAATCGTATAAAGCTAAAATAAAAATCAGGAACATATGACTCATATTTATAAACAGTATAAAATGTAAAAGAGCGTGCTATTAAAAAATTTGATGTGCTTCTTTGCAACATATTTGAAGAATTATAATCCCATACTATTCACACTATCGATTTTGGAAAGAACAAAGAGAGTTTAAAAATTTTCTTGTATTATACTTTTTATTACAGAAATCATTATGAATAATTTGTACTAGTTGTGCACAGTCGGCTAAAGTAAGGGTTTTATTATCTATATTATTACAAATTCTAACGAATAATTAATAATTATTTATTAATTAATAAGAACAAACAAAATAATCAATTAATACTGGATAGTTATAAATGAAATAATGAATTGATAATTATTAATTACAAATATAAGAATTAATTACGGCAAATAAACCAATTATAATTATTGTAATCATCATTATAATTGTTGTATAATTATTGTAATAGCAAAAATAGTAAAAATATGAAGAATATAATACTAAATATCTTAATAATTATTAATTACAAATACAATAATTAATTATGATACATAAATCAATTACAATTATTGTAATTTAAAATTAATAATTATAATGATTCGTATTAATCACTATTAAAAATGCTTCTCGCAGAAAGTGTTGCAAGTTTCACTATAATTTTTATCATTGAATGTACTTTTTGTATAATATTATAATAGCAAACACAGTAAAAATATGAAGAATACAATACTAAATATACTTTTATAATTACAATTTTGTATGACTCTTATGATTTATTTAATGGTGTGGCAAAAAAGAGGTATGCATGGTAAAAACAAATTATGTTAAGCCTGCCTTGATTATTTGTAACGTACGTAGAGTCCTTAAATGCCCAAGAATTTATGTTGAGCAAATGCTCTCGAGAATAGGCTTATTAAGCACGTATTGTTTAAACAAATATATATCATAATTAATACATGTATTTAGTCAAAAACATTCTAGAGTGAACAAAACATATACCTTTTTTAAATTACAGAGTTGCTACAGGTCAGGTAACCTGACTAACCCGACTAACCTAACGAGTTAGGGAATTTTCGACAAATTGAAGTTGAAATTAATTTTATCATCATGGTTAAAAATCGCAACTATTTGGTTAAAAATTAATCTGTTTTGCTTGAGGATTCAAACTATTTTGTAGAAAATTTTTCTTTTCTAGTTGAATTCAACTATTTTTGGTATAAAATTAAAATCCTTTTTGGTCAAAATATAAAACATCACGTTTTTCGTTGAGAATTCATCTTTTTTGGTAGAAAATTCAATTACTTAGTTGGAAGTAGAACTACTTTGTTAAAAATTCTTCTCTTTGGTTGATGATTCATCATTTTAGTTGAAAAAACTTTCTTTTGTTCAAAATTTTATTATTTTGTTGAAAATTATTTTGTACATGTATGGCTCATAATTTATCTTCTGATGTTAAAAATTCAAATATTCGGTTTAAAATTCCTGTATTTTATTGAAAATTCGAAGTTTGTGGGAAAATATTTAATCTTCTTGGTGACTAATTCATCTTTTTGGTTGGAAATTCATTTGAAAATTAAAATATTTGGTTGAAAATGAGATGTTTCTTATTTAGAATCAATTTTTTTAACCGGAAATTGTAACTTCCATTTTTTGTCGAAAATTTATCTTTTTTGATAGCATCTAATTCTTCTTGGTTGAAAATTACACTATTTCATTGAAAATGTATCGGTTTTCGGTGAAAATGGAACTATTAGATGTAAATCCGTATTTTTTTGGTAAAAGAGTACTCTCATTAGTTGAAATTTCACCTTCTTGGTTAAAAATGAATTTCTTTGGTTGGAAATTCTTTTTGTTTTCAGTTCAAAATTTTGTTTACTAACTGAAAATTATTCTACTTTATTTTTGGTAGAAAATTCATATTTTTAGTTTAAAATTCATGTATTTGGTTAAAAATTAAATTTTTATGGTTGAAGATTCATCATTTTAGTTGAAAATTCACTTTAACTATTGCATTTTGTGTGGAAAATTTACCTTTTTTGATAAAAATGTAATCTTTTCCATTAAAAAATTATCGGTTTAGTAAAAAATTTAACTGTTATATTTTTTGTTAAGAATTCATTTTTCTCATTGAAAAAAGAGTAGTTGAAAATTTTTTTTTTGTTGATAGAAAATTCATCTTTTGGATAGAAAAACCCACAATTTGGTCAAAAATTTCATATTTTTGGTTCAAAATTCATCATTTTTATTAAAAAATAATTTCTTTGGTTGAAAATTCGTTTCTTTTCAGTTGAAAATTATTTTTTCAACTGAAGATATAACTATTCCATTTGAGCTTGAAAATTTATATCTTCAGTTGAAAATTAATTAATTTGGCTGAAAACTCGTTTTTTTAAATTCACTTTTCGTTTGTAAATTCATCTCTTTTAGTTAAAAATTGAATTAGTTTGTGGAGAAAATGAGTCTTTTTTGGTAGAAAATAAATCTTTTGGGTTGAAAATTCAACTATTTTTGGTTGAAGATCCATTATTTCAGTTGAAAATTTATTTCTTTGGTTGATAATTTATCTTTTTGACTTGAAAACACAACTAAAAAGTATTTTAAATATATTTAGAAACATAATTTATTTTGCATAACATTATTATTATTCTAGGTGTATGGTTGGTTTTATACCTAGAAGAATTCAGGAATTGGGATATTGTAGCAATCCTGAATAAGGCACTGTTTGATGCGAATAATATGTTTTCTATTACTTTGATTTTTTTAATCATTTATATTTAGCACCCTTTCCCGTTTCAAGCGATACCTCTCCCCGCGAAATTTAAATAATTTAATTATTCTTAATAAAAGTAAAATACTTTCTTTTAATTCATGCATTTTAACTATACGTATTTGCAGTTCCATATATTTCTTCATTATAATGATAGATTAACACTTAAAGGACACACCTCGAAATACACCTCCAGATATTTTTGGCTGGAAAAAATCATGAGTGATGTTGAAACAATATAAAATAGAAAAAAATATCTCCAAAACCTCAATGATAATTCAATAATCCGATGAAAATACTTGAAAAAGAAAGGAGACAATCGGAAAAAATCGGAAAGCCCATGGGGTCTCAGTGACCCTAAGTGTCCTTTAGGGATAAATAGTTTCAAATTCACAATTTCTATTAAATGTGAAACTATGTATCTTGAAGAATTAAAAGAGGTATTAACGACATTCTTATTATCTACATTTAAGTATCTAAGTTTGAGAAACGCTGTGCTACATCATGACGCGAAATGATTTCAATCGTACTTAGGAAAGCGTCTCTGCGTTGTCATGGTAACCAATATGGCTGTCGCTGTACGAGACGCGGCTTGAACGTATTTCGTACCCCCAAGTGGCGGGACCATAGCTTTTTGGATCATGCATTTCAAACAAAAATGGCTATTCCTTAGTGTTCCAAGGTCATAGTAGAAAAGTAGTTCCAGAAATTTCCAGCGCGGTGCTAGTTGTTGTAACCCCGTCAGGGTTGGGAAAGTAAAATAACTTTAGTAATAGACCATTTTCGTTTTGTGACATTTTTACTGTTTTCTTGAAAAATGTCGGATTTAATTGACCCAATTATTCAAATTATGATGAAGAATTTTTGTATTGGCATTGGGGTCTTACGAGTATATTTAATTAACAAACGTGCATTTCATAAAAATTAAGTTGGCAAACGTTTCGACCACGGACAGGGGTCCTCCTCAGTGCCAGATATTTAATTGAAAAATAAACTTAAAATTAGAACTTTGATATGCAATATTTGGTAAAAAAAGGAGAAAAATCATGCATAAACTTAGCACTTCTATGTCGTGCAGCTCCTATATCTCTCTCTCTCTCTCTTCCTCTCTCCGTCAATCCCTCTCTCTCTCACACTCTCCGCCCTTCCCTCAGTCTTTCTCTCTCTCTCTATACGCTTCCTCTCTGCGTGTTCTTCCCGTTTCGTTGCAGAAGCAAAGATATTATAAACCTAGATGCGGCACCTCACTAGCGAACCTATAATAAGTTCTAAGAACTAAAAAAATGTCGTTAGTTAAAAAGAGATGGAATAATCTTTGTCTCTTTTTAACCAATGGTCGTTTTTTAGTTCTTGGAACTTATTATAGGTTCGCTAGTGAGGTGCCGCATCTAGGTTTAAAATATCTTTGGCAGAAGGTGCGATGTTTTGCGGGAAAGTAAATCACTCCATGTGACGAGTGGGTCACGTGACCGGATTCCTACCCTACCGACACTTTTTTTCAAAATCAACTTACGTTGACACGAAACGCGATATCGAGTTGAAAATTTGGGATAATAAATAAGAAGCGCTGAGAAAGGCGGCTCTGGTTCTAAATTTTAATAATCATGAAAAAAGCAAAAAAAATTATTTACAAAAAAAAACTTTTTTCATAATTATAAAAATTTAGGACCAGAGCCGCCTTTCTTAGCGCTTCTTATTTATCATCCCAAATTTTCAACTCGATATCGCGTTTCGTGTGAACGTAAGTTGATTTTGAAAAAAAGTGTAGGTAAGGTAGGAATCCGGTCACGTGACCTACTCGTCACATGGCCTTAATCCCACAAACACAGTATTCACAAACACAATATTCACAACACGTTGAACAATGACACACGCTTTTAAGTTCGAAAGGAAGTTAATTATTGAGAAATAAGACAAATGAATGAAAATTATTATATAACAGATTTCTGTTAATATAAGAGGATAGTTTTCGACGTAAAAAATAGAGACATCCGCTCTGTTTCAAATCACGAAGAAAACTGAAAAAGCATTCTCAGAGGTCCTCCAGTTTAACGACTTACGAAATTCAAGAGAAAGATGCTTTAATTTTTAAAGGGCTGTGGCAGTAAAACTGACTGAAAATGGGGGCGGACCGATCGCCGGTCCACTTGAGGGAGCGACGACCCTTGAAACCACGTGTTTTTAGAATTTTTTCCGCTTTACAACAGGGTAATATATTTTTGAAAGTTTTTCAATATCGGTTCTTAAATTGACCGCATTCACATTACCAGTAATGTGACACATTTCCATCACCAGACGGTTACGATAGTGACATTCATTCGCAAGAATTTTCGCGTTTTCAAAATCGAAAAAATGATCTTTCTCAATGCTATGCTTAGTAAGCATTGTCTGTTTATTGGGGACCTTATTTATATCTTTCTTGTGTTCTTTAACCCATACTTCTACCTAGGGTTGTGAGACTTGTGAGTCTATGAAACGTTTCTTGAAACATTGAAAATTTCATGAAACAATGAAACGTTTCATAGGACCAAAGTTTCTGAAACGTTTCAAAGTTTCACAAACACGTATGCGCTTGCGCACTCATGTCAGGTTGAGGTTAGATCATTTAACTTTCTGTTGTACCCAGTTGATGCGATCATTTTTGCTCGTCGAACACAGTGAAAACAATTTTCTTTAATTTTTAAACAATTGTGACAAGTCATAGAAAAAAATTTCAAAGTCAAAATGAATTTCAATGAAAAAGAAATTCAGGGAGTGTGTATGTGTTATATGTACGGCTCATGTAAACGTGATAGTCGTAAGTCGTACCAAATTATACAAGGAACATAACCTCTTCTACTTCATACGTTTCCCGAAACCTTGTTTACAATACAGAAGTGGTCGTATTAGGAAAGCAGACTTCAAGAAACATTTCGAAGAATGTAATAATAATTAATTGCTTGAAATGTAAAACCTCTCAATTTCGCCTCCTTTAAACTTAACCATGATCCTTCATCAATTTGTGGCTCGATGCCCCTTCCTTTTTCTGTGCATTCCTTTAAGCTCTACAATTATATTGTTAAATATATATTAAATTATATCATGACAACTTATAATAATAAATTACAGTAACAATAATAATGTAGCATGTAAGCACGAAGTGTGCATTTTTGTTTTTATTACGTTTTCAATGTATTATGAACTTTATTTATTTGCAATATTTTTGCGCATATTGTCAATTTCATAATTTAATTTAATTCATATTTTTGACTGAAATTCAAAAATTTTAGAATATTCTTCCAAACTATATATTCTTTTGTAACAGATTTTGCATTTTCCGAACAGTTCGGCCTTGAAACAATATACTATACAATAACTATTTTTTACCATTTTCTTCCCAAAACACCATCAATTTTATTTTAAAACAATTACAATACTCAAATCCTGTCTTTTACCTTCAATATTTATTGTAATCACAATAATATAATTAACATTTACTAATATGAGAAACTTAACCTACTACAAACCTGTTTACAAGTTCAGCTTTTTTACCACTATTAGTTTGCTTCCGGCAACTTAACACCGTCTCAATTGAACAAAATTATGTTTTTCTATTTCACACTTGCCCGATTTCGCATTTCTAGTTACCTTCTTGGTTTATAGCAAATCTGACTAAATCTAGAGGAGAACTTGAAGTGTGAAATATTTGTGTGAAATATTTTTGTGAAATATTTGTGTGAAATTATTTGAATAATTCAAAACAGGCCTCCGTGAAAAGGCATTTTTATAAAGGTACGTTCTCACGGATCTCGATTTTGAATTGTTCATTGAATCAATATTTCACATAGGGTTCCAATCTAGGTTCCCGACCAATCAGATTTTCCATAAACCAACAAGGTAAATAGAAATAAATCCTATGTAAAATATTAATTCCGCGCTTAATTCAAAATCCACGGTCCGTGAAAATCTACCCTAATACTTTTGTTATGAGCTCACATTTTGAGATAATTAGCCTAATAACCGTGACAACTGTGCACAAATTTTGGTTGCAGATGACAGAATTTTGCGTAAATTTATGGAAAGATACCATGTATTGCCGGTAAAATGACACATGTCGACATCAAAGATATTTTAAAGCTAGATGCGGCACCTCACTAGCGAACCTATAATAAGTTCGAAGAACTAAAAAATGCCATTAGTTAAAAAGAGATATCTCTGTTTCTTTTTAACCAATCGCATTTTTTTAGTTCTTGGAATTTATGATAGGTTCGCTAGTGAGGTGCCGCATCTAAGTTAACAATATCTTTGGTCAACATATCGAATATTTTCAAAAGTTCCGGTAAGTTATACTATCTAAACATTTCCAAAATTTAATTTTAGTTTCCAAAAGCTATTCAATTGAATATAAATAATTTTTTAAAACTAATTTATTATTTCAGTGAATAGTTTCTGAAAAATAAATATGGGGAAAAGTAATTTTTTTCCTTGTCATTAAAAAAATAAAGGTTCGTCACTATAATCCCATGCAATTGGTAATAATGTTTGGCCCTCGGCATGCCGACATCTTGGATTTCCTCCACCCAACCTAAAATACCTCATTTTTAAATCACAGATAAGGCGGAATTTTCTAAATGGAAAAATGTATGGGAAAGTTCCCGAAAGGGAACACCAGCGATTAATTTGAAACTCACTACA
This sequence comes from Andricus curvator, assembly GCA_932195095.1. NCBI lineage: Eukaryota > Metazoa > Arthropoda > Insecta > Hymenoptera > Cynipidae > Andricus > Andricus curvator. The sequence goes on along the minus strand of CAKNYM010050466.1, from coordinate 31,772 downwards.
CTATGTATTTTGACACTCTGCGATTACGAATGTGATAGTGAAAATGGGCGCAAGTTTGATTTTCAAGATAAAAATTTATCGCGGGTAGGAGGGGGAAGAATCTATGTGACGCTCAAGCTAAAAAAATATTTTTTCTCCATATTTCTATTTAGAAGTTAGCGACGAGCAAAGAACGCTGCTGAAGACAGAGTAGACTTCACGCACGTCTATATACGTGATAGTTACTTCGTACTCTCGTCGCGCTCTTCACACTCGCTTTTTGGAATTCGAAAGGCGGTAATTTACGTCAGGAACGTCGAGAGTTTACCGGCAAGTTCTCTAGCGATTTCTGGAAACTTACCGGTTTATTTTCGTTAGATTTGTTTGTTAATATCGCCGTTTCCAGCTCTCTTCTCATCTCAATTTTAAAACATTTCTAAAATATCAATATTCCATATCCCAAGTGTATTTTTACGTTTTCCCCTTTCCCTAGTGTTTTTTAGGTCTTTCCCCTTTCCCCAGTGTTTAAGTAATGCTTAATTAACAGAAATCTGCGTTTTGAATTCAACATTCTTGAAGATGCGGTAATTTACGTCAGGAACGTCGAAAGTTTACCGGTAAGTTTTCAAACGATTTCTGGAAACTTACCGGTTTATTTTCGTTAGATTTGTTTGTTAATATCGCCGTTTCCAGCTCTCTTATCTCAATTTTAAGACATTTCTAAAATATCAATATTCCATATCCCAAGTGTATTTTTAGGTTTTCCCCTTTCCCTAGTGTTTTTTAGGTCTTTCCCCTTTCCCCAGTGTTTAAGTAATGCTTAATTACCAGAAATCTGCGTTTTGAATTCAACATTCTTGAAGAAAAACATAAAAAATAAATTTATCACGCCTACCCCGAAAGGGAAATGGCTTAATGGTATAATAATAATAATAATAACCAACTCGTAAATTCTCGTATATTCGGTAATTTACCAGTAACTTCTTTTGTTACCTTCTTCAATTTTATGTTATCGAGAATTGTCGAACTCTATCGCTCTCACACTGACTTGACTTCCGTTTCGGCCGGGTCGCATCGGGTGAAGAGAGATAGACTTATAGGACGGAAAATCTCATTTTTCTTGTAAAATAATGGTTTTAGAGAAAAAAAACGTATCCAACATAAAATGCCTTTTTTATGCTGCACAGGTTTTATTTGAAACATTTTTTGTTTAGATCAACAATTTTTAAACTAGAAGCGAAAATGTTTTTTTGGGGTTTGACCTTGAAAATCAAATTTGCGCCTATTTTCACTATCATATTCGTAATCAGCATGTAAAAATACATTGACACAGCAAGTTTTAAATTAATCGAAGGTAATCCCTTTTCGGAAGTTTATCCAAACCTTGACATCAATACTTCCCAAATTCAGGCGTAGGCCTAAATTTAAAAAATGAGGAAGCTCATTTTTCTCTCAAGCTTAAGATGGGTAGAGCCCAACATATTAAGGATCTACAGCTTAAGATGGGATCCGTACCACCAGAAACATAAATAAAAACCAAAAAATAGAAAATACACAGAAAATTTTTCAGAGGTACCGGCACAGGGATCGAACCCCGGATCTCTAGCGTCAAGTCCGAGCGCCTAACCGCCTGAGCCATCAATGCTCTCTGACCTGAATTATTATTATTGGCACAAAAGATGCAACAAAAAATAAATTTCAATTTATTTATGATAGTAAACTGTTTTTTCAATCCATATTTTCGATCAAAAACCGCTTTACAATGTTTTTCAATACGCGATGTGAATTGCGATGCGAAATGGGACGCGATAAGCGCACGTGCATTTATCAGTTTCGTTCTCTCTACTATATTTTTTTATCTGCATCTCAGTCCCTCTCTTCACAAATACATAGCTGCTCAGCTGTTTGCATACAAAGAAAAAGTAATCGAATGGAGTCACCTGTTGATTGTAGGCTCTTTTGCGCTGTGTTGAGTATTGAAAGAATAAAGAATTAACAAGCAGGTTGAGTGCAATAAACAAAAGTGCAAATTACGGGACAATAATTCGAAAAACACGTAGTGGCTATCTCCCAGTGAATGAAATATTAGTTCTTTTTCATTTTTCGAAGATGTCAGTGCCAGCTATTTTATCTGATCTGAAGGATAAATTCAAAAATTCACTCACGGTCGATGCTACACCTAGTAGCCCGCGAACTCCAGTTGAGGATGACCTTCTCGATCGGTTTGATCTGAATGGTTGCCCAAGTTCGAAAATTTCTGGCGACAGACCTCTATTTGGTTCCAGTTCCAGTGCAAGCCAGACTCGACAATCCGAATCATCCGAATGTAAATTCGACCCGACCTCGGATATTAAATTTCCGAGCGGCAGAAGCAATGATCATCCGGATGATGACGTAGATGCCGATTCCGGAGGAAAAAAAAATCGTGGCTATAAGCCGAGAAAACCAAACAGAACAAGAGGTGATATTTCAAATGTTAGATTAGTATTTTATGACGAGGCTGGAGTTTGCTATAGCTATTTCAAACTTTTGTAATTAATTATAAATAAACTAAGCGTCCGATCGAAAAACCAAAAAGAACTTTGGATTCGACTAAGAAATATCTAGGCTTACATTTTTTTAAAAATATTTTTAAAACAATTAAATCATTTGCCTGACAAAAAACAAAAAACGCTTAATTTATTTATAATTAATTGCAAAAAATTTGAAATCAATAGCTATAAACTTTGAAATTACTATCAAATGATTTAATTTAAAAAATAGGTTTAAAAAAACGAAGTGCCTAAACTTACGCGAAATAAAAATGGCCGAAAACTGTCGACGGTCTGTGATTGGTGGAAAAACCACCCCTTTTCCAGCTCGTCCAATGAAACTTTCAAAATTCTCAAGGTTTCGCGCAGGTATAGCCGCAACCTTAAAAAAAATGCGCACCTAGATATTTCGAGGACGAATGGAACCGAATTTTGATTGGACGCTTAATGTTTTTTATAATTAATTAAAACAGTTTGAAATCAATAGCTATAAACTTTAAAATTATTAACAAATGATTTAATTTGTTTAAAAACAAAAAAGGCACACACCTAAATATTTTGGAGACGAATCCAAAGGTGTTTTTGGTTTTTTGATCGGACGCTTAATTTGTTTATAATTAATTGCAACAGTTTTAAATCAATAGCTATAAACTTTGAAATTATTAACAAATGACTTAATTGTTTAAAAAATGATTTAAAAAAGCGCAACTAAAGATATTTCTGAAAAGAATCCAAAGGTGTTTTTGGTTTTTCGATAGGGTGCTTAATTTGTTTATAACAATTGCAGAACGATAAAAAATAATGTAATCGTTTAAAAAAGTTTAAAAAAAAGGCGCACCTATATATTTCGGAGACGATTCGAAAGGTGTTTTTGGTTTTTTGATCGGACGCTCAATTTGTTTATAATTAATTAAAGAAGTTTGAAATCAATAGCTATAAACTTTGAAATGATTCATATATGATTTAATTTGAAAAATAGGTTTAAAAAAAAAAGTGCCTAAACTTACGCGAAATAAAAATGGCCGAAAACTGAGGACGGTCTGTGATTGGTGGAAAAACAACCCCTTTTCCAGCTCGTCCAATGAAACTTGCAAAATTTTC
>CAKNYM010050465.1:126694-250554 GCA_932195095.1 Andricus curvator | reverse complement strand
TTATAAAGATTATTCGTTATTGTCTTTTAATATTAGACCATTCCTTTACAGTTCAAACAAAGAAGCTTTTTCAATAGCGATCATGTAAACAACTTCATTTTAAATTATCTCATTGCAATATTCTAAATATTTGTCATCCTAGGTCGAAAAAGAACATTTTTTGGCTGCAAAGCCTGTAAATTCCTATAGATTCTTGTAGTTGTAAATTCTTTTAGTTGAACCTTTCTTGTAAATTATTGTAGCAAATTAAAACTCCAATAAAATACAACAATATACAATAAAATACAGAAAGAGTACAAAATTCGTCAGGATAATATCAAAAAGTAAAATTTTTTCCACCAGAGTTGGAAATTTCTACAATAAACTACCAGTATTAACAACATAATTTTCAGTACAGTTTCCCAATATTTCGATTTTGGTGAAATCTTTTATTATTTGTAAAGATTTGTAATTTTTTACAATAATTTACGTAAAATTAAAAGTTTTGTATGTCGTCAAACACCCAAATTAAAAAAATGTAAGATCCTGCAGTTTTCTGTAATACCTTGTAGATTTTTACAACAAAGTAAAAAAAAATATTAATAAAAAGTTTTACAAATTTTTAAATTTTAGAAACTTAGACCTCATTTTTAATTTTTAAATTTTTTTACAAGAAAATACAAGAAAAAATTAGCTATTTTTATATAATTGTATTTTTTTGTTTGTTAAATTTTGTACATTTTATCACAAAAAAGGACATGTTATAACAAAAAATTACAGTTATAAAAATTTTATACTTTCCTGTAAAAATTTTTTCCACCAGGAATGTCACAATTTATGGTCATATTTATGGTAAATACTACTGCGTAGTCATAAGTATGGCAGAACACTCTTTGGCAGCCTTGCTTATGGTAGAAGACTAATGCTTAGCTGTGTGCAATGTAGGAGACCACAGCGCAGTCATTAGTGTGGCGAAATGATACTGCATAGCGCTATGTATGCTTGGAAACTACTGCACAATCATAAATATATTAGAACTGCACTGCGCAGTCTTACGCGATTATGAACTGTACTACGCTGTTCTAGACGCTATGTAATTCAACTACGCAGCACATAGGAAAACTAACAAAAAAGAAACTTGGGTGATTATACTGCCCTTACGAGAATATTGTTCCAGAGGGTGCGTTTACTGCCCGAGCGGGAAAAATCTTCTAATTTTGCCCCTTGCTGCATAATGTACTATTACTGTACATGTCGTTTCATTCTTGTCACTCTGTGCTTGGCCATTTCGAGTCACTCACCTTCCCGCTTTTTTTTACTTTTAATAGCCGTATTTATATCAAAATTGCGACGCGACCTGTCAATTGCTTTTCTTATAAATAATCCCTAGATCATATCTGTTTTTAAAAATTTGTCCTGTAAATCAAACCCAGAAATCAAAAACAATTTGTAAGGTCAACGTAATTCTCCAATTACTGCAAACTTTTCTAGTCTGTAGAAAAACACTATTTTTTTATTAAAAGTTGTCCTGCATCAATAATAAAATTTGAAAAAATTGAAAATAAATACCAGGGCCTTGAAATATTGAGGTTTCGCTAATAAGGAATTTTCCAAAAATAAGAGCTCCACCCCTTGCCACCCCTCGCACCCCTTTTATGTAACTGTGAGCTGAATGGTCAGTTTGATAATTTGCTATAAAACGCCAACGTAAAAATCAAAGACAACAAAAGTAAGGAACAATATAAATTCACGATTAATGCAAATTTTCTTCCATCACTTCAAACAAATAATATTTTTACGGCAGCTAGTCTCGCATTAGTAATGAATGTAAATTGTTTTGAACGAGGCAAGATATATGGGTTATAGAAAGTTTATGTTTGCCCATAATAGATATATTCATCTATGGACTATGGATTTATGGATCTTTCGATCACGGGAGCGCCTCTCCATTTCGCCCCTTGCTTCTATCATGACAAAAAATTCGATTTTCCTCATTAATTTTTCAAAGCAATTATGAAAATGAAAAATATACAAATTATGAAAATGAATTTGTTGCAAATGCAATTGTTTTTGCCCTGTACCAACATGCACCACTAGTACTGTCATAAATTTCCTACGTGGTGAAATTGGAACAACATTTTATTAGGCTAATAATAGCAAATTCAAGATTTAATTGACAAAAGCGTTGTTCGTCATAAAAAGCGTGAAGGTGAGTGACTCGAAATGGCCAAGTCCAGAGTGTCAGGAATGAAACGACATGTACAATCAAATCTATTCATGTCTTAATTTTTCTCGTCGCTGTTTCCCAGGACCATTTACTATAAAAATGGATCATGGGGAGTATATTTTTTTTCTTGTTTATATTTTTTTGGTGTTTTTTCCTGTTTTTTTAGAAACCTACTGCAAATCATTGTCCTGCAAAGTTAGCCTCATTGAAGTGCATGCGGGAGATTTGGTTCTTTTTTGTTAATTTTCCTGTGTGGGGCGAACGCTGTTTGGGGCGAACGCTTTTTCCTCACCTTCCCCAATTTCCATTTGGAATGTTTTTTTGGAGGGGGGGGGGGGGTCTGGATATTTTTTGGTAATACTACGCTCTTATGTCACAAATTATACACAGATTATATGTTAAGACATGTCTGAAAAGGATTTCTAGGTTAATTTCAGTATGATATTGCAATATAGAGCCGATGATTTTTCATCGGAACGATATACTTACGCAGCGTTTCATAGAAGTAGCGTACAATCATGAAGTACATGTATATGTTTTCAAAATGATACATTACTGTGTACGTGAATACTGTGCAGCTGTTTCCATGGTATGAGACTGCTTCTCAGCCATGGGCGTGGGATAATAATACTGCGCATCACTATCCATAGTAGAAAACTACTGCGCAGTCCTGCGTATATTAGAATTATACTGTACCGTCTTTAGATTTTTCCACGCTGTCCTATGCGATTAGAAACTGTATTAGGCTGTTCCAGATACCATGTAATTCAACTGCGTAACTGCATGCATTGTAGAAGATTACTGCGCTGCAATGGGCATGAAAGAATATATACCGCAACGCGCTGTGTGTAGTAGAAAACTACTGCGCAGCCCTAAGTTCAATAGAACAACACTTCGTAGTCTTTAGAGGTTTTTGTGTAGTTTAAGATACTATGAAATTGAACTGCGCAGTCATAAATGCTTTAGAAATCTACTAAGCAGCAATTCGTATGGTAGAAGGATACTGTGCTTCTGTTTGCATGGTAGAAGACTGTTGTGCATCTATGAGTGTGTTGGAATAATACTACATAGCTCTATGCATGTTAGAAAACTTGTGCGCAGCCCTAAGTATAATAAAATTGTACTCCGCAGTCTTTAGAATATTCTGCGTAGTCGTATGTGATTAGAAAGTATATCAAGTTGCTATAGACACTATAAAATTCAACTATCCATCTGCGCGAATTGTAGGAAACTACTGAACAGCCATCGGTGTAGCAGAATAACACTGCGCAGCGATGTGTATATTATAAACTCACCGCACATACTTAGTATAGTATTACTGCACTGAGCAGCCCTACATATAATAGAACTGCACTGCGCAGCTTTTAGAATTTTCCATGCACTCCTACGTAATTGGAAACTGCATTAAGCTGTTTTAGATTCTATGAAATTTAACTGCGCAATCATAGATATCTCAGAACTCTACTAGATAGTTATAAATTCATTAGAAGTAAAATGCGCAGCCTCGAGCGTTTAAGAATAATACTGCGCAGCGCAATTTATAGTGAAAACTACTGTGTATCCCTAAGTATAATAGAACTGTACTGTGCGGTCTTCATAATTTTCTGCGCTGCCCTACACATTTAAAAACTTTCTCACTAACTGTCACTGTATGTCTCTCTATCCCTGTCCAACTGTCTAACTCTGCACAGCCATAAGTGCCTCGATCAATACTCTACAAACACTGATACCGTAAAAAAAAATCTTTTGGGTCGGGTTTTGAACCACAAACCGGACCCGAAAACAACCCGACCCGAACCAATCCAAAGTCATTTTGCACATCACTACCAAAACGCAATGTAATTTTACAATACATAATATCCCAGTAGAAATAAACTTATTTAGGCGAATTGAGAATAATTCGCTAGAGCCTCCGTGAATCTCGGTTGGCGACAATCTCGAATTGGAGCAGGTCGTGAATTCTTGTAAATTCTTAAATAAGTAATTTAATCTTCAAATCTGCTATTCGCCTGAATTCCGCGAACAATTTTTAGGCGACCTAATTCATTTGAATGCGTCAGCACGACTAAATTTCAATATCAGCCAATTCATTTTTATTCGCGAGATTAAAAATCAAGCTCCAATCCACCTGAATTCGTTCTCCCGAATAAGTTAAAGGCTGACCTATTTAATGGAATTCGTAAGCTACAACCAACACGCTGGGCATAAGGATCCGTTGTAAATAAATATCAATGAATCCCGTAGCTCAGTGGTCGCCCTCTGGACTTACACACTTGGGATCGCTGGTTCGAGTCTCGAGGCAGGGCATTTTTATCAATTTTTTCCGAAATGACCTTGACGTCGAATTAAAGTGACTTGAAATGAATTAAATTCCGGCTGGCTCAATTCGTTTAAACGAATCAGAAAGTAGAATTCGTGCGAGTTCAAAAATGTTAATTAGCTGCAATTCGCCCCAATTGATTTCTTTTAACTGGGATATAATTTTCAAGAATTACTTTTAAAAAAAGTGTGACATAATTAAGAATTGAAAGTAATAAATTATTATGCACTTACCCATCTATGGCAAACGATGTCCACATATCCACCATTTTTCTACTCACTGATATGTCTGTTTTAGTCAAATTTAAATCTGATATTGTAGAGGATGAAAGTGATAAATTAAAAAGGTATATTAGTTCATCACCGTGACCAATACCGAGAGTATTGTTTTCAAGTTGAGAATAAAGACTGAGTGAGCCCCGATATCCAAAATTATAAAAATAGTTTGAACACTTCATTTTTGGTATTACCATTTCCAACATTCTCACTTGAGGATAAAAGAAAAAACCATCACCGATAAATCTTAAGAGACTTCCCAAAAACTGAAAAAAAAAAATTTACATTTAGGAATCTTCATTCACAAAATTTTTCAAGCCTTACTCAGATTCGCAGATTTCAGTATAATTGCTTACTTACCGAATTTTTGTCAAAGAAAATTGAGGAATTGCCAAGATAGAAACTCTTCACAGCTGATCTAAATTCTTTTTTGTTCAAAAATTCATTGTAGTAAGTACCGATAGAATCAATGATTGGATTTAGGTTTACTCTATAAATATTGTAGATTTCATCACCGGAACTTTTACCTGCAAGAAAATCGAGTATTTATATTTTTTGTCATAACTGCTAGAAAAATGAGTAAAAAGTGATAGCGGGGAAAAAATGGAAACAGGAATGAAGAGGAAGATACAGAAAGGATAAAGAATCGATAAAATTGCGTCCTGAATTTGTATCTCAAACTGTTGTATCCCATCTTCTCCAAATATATAATTCAACTCAATTTTATACTATATTTTACAATTTTAATAAGAGTTTGGTGAATGATTTGTATGGTGTTTCATCTAATTTAAACTGGTTATGCTTTTATTACACATTTCCATCCAACTTTATTGCTATTTATCACATTTTATCATGCACCTTTTTTGAAAAATGCTATACACTTTTCTAATTAGATTCTACACTTCTTCTCTTTCTGATAAAACAATGTTAATTCGGTTTAAAATGGAGTGAGAAATCAATAAATAAATAGAATGAGTTAGAATTAGAATAAATAATAATAGATAGAATGAATAAAGTGAACGGAATGGATAGTAACAGACGTGAATAGAATTAAAACAGTTCGGGTTATATGTTAGAATACAGTAGGACTTAAATGTATATAATAATATAGGATAGAATGAAATAGGTTTGTCGTAAATTAGAACATAACCAGATATCACACTAAAAGAAAAAGAATATAATGAAAACGAATAGAAGACTTCCCTCGCGTTGCTAGAATAAAAATTGACATTATAACATTTTTTGGGGATTTTACCACTCTTTGCTATACGAGTGTCAGGAAAAATTGCAATACCTGTATTGGAAAGTGAGAAAAATTTCGATTTTTTTAACTTTCTTCCGCAACATTGCATTAAATGTGTGGAACAACATATGTACGGCAATATCACAAACAAAGCATTTGGAAACTGCAGTCCAAAAACGGGAGATAACAAACATTTCTTAAAAGAAAATTGTACCATTTAGAAAGGAGTACAAAATCTTCTTTAACCTTTTTTTTTTATAGAACTTACCGTTTTTTTAAACATTTAAAATGCTATTGACTTTCAAACAGACCTATCAAATCGCCTTTTTTAATACGAAAATGTAATCATAATATTAATAATTAGAATATTAAATCACTACATGCATAAGATGAAATAATCTAATATATGACAATACTTATTTTATAATTAAACAATAATGAATTACGACAACAATACTATATTATTATCGCTGAAGAAATTAAGAGTACTTTTTATTGAGAATTAGCCAAAGCTAGATCAGAAAATGTGTACACGGGTGTGTTTACTGTATACGTATTGTGACGTGGTATTCTATACCACGCACAAATGGTATATTTAGTCACGCCCAATAAATTCAAAGTTAACCTAAAAGTCATAAATAAATCATACCTGGTCGAGCACAGAATCCATTTAGGGATTTTAATAGTTGGAGAGCTTCGAGAGGGATGGCCTGTTGCCAATTGACAAACCCTTCGATGCCTAGGATTTGTAAATTCCCGCCGCTCCAAACTGTCACCAGACTGGGGGGAATACTTTTATTGTTCGAATATAAGACATCTACTAACGCCTTCGAACTGGTACTTTTTGTTTATTAGACACTCAGGGCCGGGGGCCCGGCCACTACACTGAACCATCCACACGATCAATTCACGAATTCACGACCGGGTAGTCTTGAATCGACATCACACATTTTACACTTCAGAAACACAACACTATCGTTCTCTCTTGCTCACATCCACTGGGAGGAAGGAGGATACACTAATAAAAGGTGGTGACGCAGGAGCGGTGCCACCAACTCGTGTTGTTTTGGAACTGTCAAAACACTAGCAGCCGAGCATAAGTGGGCGCGCACGGTGCAGAAGGGGTGCGCCTGACAAGTGTTTGCGTCGCGCCGCGGCGCAGGTTAACAGCGTGACTCGCCACAGACTATGGACTAGGCTAGTAAAAGCACTAGATAAAATGGCGAGTCACCATGGGACGTTATTGTGAACGCGCCTTCACACAGTCTTTCGTTAAGTATAGTTGTGCGTCTGGGAAGCATCCAGAGGTATGTCCTTATATTTCGCCTTCGAGTAATTTTAAGTGTAGTGTCGCGGATTCAGTGTGGTGGGAACGTGCATAGTTAAAATGGCTATATTTAATCAGGGCTGCTAATTCTCGGAGTGGCGGGTAGATGCGTTCTCAACTTGCAGGGTTTGTCTCGTTCGGGAGTGTAACTTTAACCTGTACAGTTTTCCAAAATGGCGGCGACCTTAACTGACCTTTCATGTCAGAACTGGACCGCCATGATGGAAAATCGTTGCGAGGGGAGTCAATCATGTGGTGAAAAGGATAGCATTTATTGAAATGTTGAGAAGATTCGGAGTAATCAGTCAATTATTGAAATGTTTGAAAAGATTTAGAATAGCCACTCGATTATTGACACTTCTGAAAAGGTTTAGAGTAGTTAAGCAATTTATTACAATGACTGGAAGAGCTTATTGTAGTTAATCAAGTATGGAAATTTCAGAAAAGGTTTAGAGTAGTTAATCAATTCTTGAAATGTCTGAAAAAGTTTAGAGTAGTTAATCAATCACGGAAATGTCTCAGTCGTCAATACTGGACTGACTCATCAGATTACATACTTGATGGCAATGTCGGGTCCAAGACATAACTGTTAAATTTAATGAACCGAATATTGAATTAGTCAACCGGTGGTAGAATAGACACGTACTTGACGTAGGGTAGGTGTAATCACATTAAAATTCAATATGTGTTTGATCATAGTTTTCACAACGATAATCCAAAATGGCGGTAACCCCACATGACCATTCGTGTCATTAGTGGACCACCATAGTGGAGGGTCGTTAAGTACCATTGATCTCAACTCAATTTCTTACCTCGATTATTCAAAATGGCGGAGACCTCATATGACCTAAGCGTCATTCATGGGCCACCATATTGGAGGGTCGTGTGTAGGAGTTCAGTATAATTCATGTCCACTGATTTTGATTATTTTTTTTACGGGATCTAATTTTGATGTGAGGCATCCATGGCCGTAATAAACGGATTTTATGATTGTTACCCGTAAACCCTGGTAAACTATTATTTACACCTGAATCACTATCCTCGCTCAGGTCTTTCCTAACCCCGCCCCTCGCTGTGTTGAGCTAGCGGGAAGGGTGTGAAAATTAAATGGAAATATTACATTAATAAAATAATTTCGTTAGGACCATTTTGGTCGTTTTCGGGTCTTGGTAAGACAAACGATCTGGCGCCCTTCAGGCAATAATACCATCAATATCAATTGGGTGATTGGCCAATAAACCAAGAAGTCATTAGTCTTTAGAGTTGATTGACCAATAAACCCAATGATAAACCTAATAATAATTAAATAAATAAAAACCAAGGTTATAGTATGTTAGCGGCAAAGCCCGAAGTGGCGGCAAACTTAAGTTTGCCTAGACAATGAGCGTATTGCGGATCTAAAATACTGTGTGATTTCAGGCTTTGCCTGGAATGAACGCAGACAAACCTTGGTGTGCCAAATGTGCTCCAGGCAGAACGGAAGCTAGTACTTTCTTCTGGTCATGCCTGGCATGAATTCAGGCAAATCTCGGTGTGCCATATGTGTCATAGGTAAAGCTAGAAAACAAAACATTCGCTTCTATTATTACCTTGACGTGTGAACAACACGTCAAAGAGCGTGCTACAGTCGACAAGAGTTCTTATGTTATAATCTTCAGTTAAAATGAACAAAACCAAAAGTATAAATGGAGAAAAATGTGTTGCTAAGTTAAGTGAGACGTGGTAGCAGCTGAAATTTTACCGCTATTTTGCTGGGAGCAGGTGCAGTTTCTAAGATTAGCACCCGCTCTCTGCGAAATCCCACGGTTGTCCTCATGAAAAACTTTTAATATATATATATATATATATTAGGTTTTGGTTTTGATTCCTTGGGAATCGAACCGAAGGGCCTATGACAAAGCCACCGAACGCGTCCTCGGGTTGCGGATATAGGGTCCCTGTACCAAGGGTTTCTGCTGAATATGGCTACAATAATTAATAAGCAGTCGCGGACAATTGTCCAGGGATGGTCATGAAGGAATAACCCCCAAGCGTAGCCGTAACAACCTTGCCGCAAGCTGAATGGCACGTGGGTGAGGTTTCTCAAACGGTGACTCTGGGATACTGGGCGACCTCTCAGAGTATGCAGCCTTATCCTTGCATGCGGGGCTCTACAAGCATGAACGAACCCTTTTCCCTAGCTGCTCGTGGGCACAGAAATGATAACACCAAACATAGTTGTAGTAAGTGCGGTTCAAACCAATCGAACGCGCAGGGCTCCCGACAATGGGTCGAACAACAATGCCGACTATCCTAGAGTTGGGGGAGCCAATCAAGACGGAGTCAATGCGGTGGACCGCCAGAATCTCGTTACTTTCAGGTGGACGGATCAACTAAGGGACGACCTGCTGGAGTGCTATGATACCAGTATGGCACCTGAACGAAAAGTTTACATGGCACGTCTGCGAAACCATGCCGAGGAACTCTGGAAAAGGGATTATATAAGCGCAGCGCCTACTCAACCGCAGCTAGAACAAGCCGGCAACAGGGTAAGAGAGGCGAGACTGAGACTAACCGCGAGCAGGCATACATTAGAGGAAGAGCGATGCTTCAGGACCGGGAGAAACATCAACATTCAGGTTTCTCTCAAGCCCAAAGATCTGGCTGACCTGGATGAAGAGCTTCGTGGACATTATTCCGAACAATCCGACCTCTGGACTATCAATTGTAGTGTGTATAATGCAGCAAGAGCTTTGGCAGCTGCAAACCGTAAAACAAAACCAACGGTTGATCATAAGACCAAAAGACGAATGCATCAACACAGCACAAAGATAGGCTTGGCAAGGCAGTACGCGTCTTGCATTCAGTGTGTGATTGACTAAATAATATCTGGCAGGACTTTCACTGCCAATGTTCGACAGTTCGCGTGCGAACTCCGGATCCGTCATCACACACTCAACAAGTCAAAGCTACTAACCATCAGGCAGCATATTGTTGACAGAATACGAGTACTATCTAACGCAAGAAAAAGTCTAGAGCGGAAAGAGAGGTGGGACAGAGAAAATCAACAGTTTTTGTCTGACCCATCTCGACTCTTCCAAGACCCTCTAGTTACTGTCGTCGAGCCGCCCACACCAGAGGAGGTCGAGGCATTTTTGAGAGAAGTCTACGAAGTTTAGCATCCACTTAAAGAAGGCTCAAAGAACATAAATAGCTTCAAGGAGCTGTGCAATGCCCTCATAACACCTGAGGAAGAATGCCCACCTATCACTACCGAGGAGGACAGAAAAGTATTAAGAGGCATGAAGAAATATTCCGCCCCGGGACTAGATGGTATCAAGACCTTCTGATGGAAGAAGTTTTCTTCAACCCACCAGCATCTGGCCCGCATTTTCACCCCATATCTAAAGTCGAAAGCCTATTCCGGGGTGATTGCTGGATGGGCGCACAGTGCTCCTGCCGAAGACGGCCAACTTAGCTGACCCTAAGAATTACAGGCCAATAACTTGTCTGAACACGCTTTATAAGATCTTCACAGGTATCCTAAATGATAGGATTGTTCGGACAATCGGACCTGTGTGGCGAGAGATGTACGAACAACGCGGCTCAAAGAAAGGCGTAGCAGGATGTCAGGAGAACCTGCTCATCGATAACTGTGTCTGTAAAGACGCAGCATCCTATCAGCGTTACCTATCGATGGTCTGGATTGATTACCGGAAAGCTGTCGATTCAACCTCCCATAGACTTATCATCTGTTTGTTGGAAAGCTTAAAGGTTCATCCACCATCGTGAGGTGCATAAAGAGATTGATGCCGCTTTTGAAAACCAGATTTATTATCTCATCTGAAATACATCGTGTAACAACTCACACCGTCACCTTTCAGAGAGGTGTGTTTCAGTGCGACACCATGCACCCTCTCCGCTTTTGCCGCACATTATTGCCACTATCTCTCGCACTTCGCCATTCCGAAGGGTACCTCTGCGGCAAACCTGGAACTCGAAATCATAAGGTAAGTCATGTATTTTATATGGATGATCTTAAGATCTATGCTAAAAATCAAGAGAAACTACATCTAGCTCTAGACATTGTCAAAGAATACACTCAAGATATTGGAATAGAGTTCGAGTTAGAGAAATGCGCCAAGGTTTATTTGAAGCTAGGAGAACTTAACGGCATCCCCGAAGACCCTGAGCTCGTCGACGGAAGCGCTATACGACACCTTGGCGCTGGAGAGACCTATACATACCTGGGCGTGCCACAGAGCCGCATTCAGGACGTGACATCTATGAAGGATACTCTCCGATGCAGATACAAACGTCTCATTCGACGAATATGGTCTTCCGAACTCTCGGCGAGGAAGAAAGTATCTGCGACGAACGTGCTGGCCGTCCCAGTAGTACTCTATTCATTTGGAGAGGTTCCATGGACGAAGGGCGAGCTCAGATCCCTCGATATCGTGTCCCGAAAGGTTATGCACATGAACAAAAGCATGCACCTTAAGTCTTCTGTTTCGCGACTTTACATCTCACGCCGTCAAGGTGGTCGTGGAATATTGAATCTTGAATGTCTTCACAACAGGATTATTCTGGGTACAGCACATATAGTCGCAAGTGGACAAGACCCTCTTCTTAAAATGGTCAGGAAACACGAAGAAGTGGGCAAAGGGGCGTTTCTGTACAAAGCAGCGGACGAGGCTGCTGAAACACTCGGCCTTAACTTCAGTGTCAGGGGTGAGCAAAATTCATGAAATCATATTCATCTCCAGTACTCACTCCTGAAGGCCCGAATTAAGAAAGTATTGGAGAAAAACTTCCGCGAACAGTTCCTCGACAAGAGGATGCACGGCATCTTTCACAGCAATGTGGAGGATCAGTCGATGTCGTATGAGCTAACGTTTGCTTCCCTTAAATCACCCGGATTGAAGTCGGGCACGAGGGGTTTCATTTTGGCATGTTAAGACGGTGTAATTAACACTCTAGCATACCGTCGTCACATTTTGAGCCAAGACATTCCCGGTTATAGCTGCAAAGCGTGTCATGAACACCCCGAGCATCTAGGACCCATGTTCGTAATCGAATTTTTGGCCCAAGCAGACACAAACGTCAGAGCCAAGGAAAAAGAAAAGAAAGAGATGTATAAAGACCTTATAAGGGAGTTGCGACGGTTATACCAGAATATTCTGTTAAGCTAATCGTCTTGATCATCGGCGCTCTTGGAGGTGCCAAGGTTTCACTGGTTAATAGCCTGAAAAGCATTCCTGCGTGTCAACAAAATGCTGAGACACTTGCGGGGAAAATGCAGAAGGCGGTCGTCCATGGGTCGCTTCGTGTCCTCAGGGTGCACGAGACTTTCGCCGGATCGTCGCATTGTATTCGTCGCAGACTGTAACCCCCTATCTCACGGTCGTGAGACGTGTTTACAGCTGAAATTTTACTGCGATTTTGCTGGGAGCGGGTGCAATTTCTCAGATTAGCACCCGCTGCCGGCGAAATTCTGCGGTTGTCCTTATGACAAACTTTTAACTATATACATAATTCTGCATTCCTAATTTGCCCAGAACATATTTGGCAAAGCCCGGAATCACAGAGTATTTCGAACTTTCTCGAAAAGGCATCCGCAATACGCGCATTGCCTAGACAAACTTAGGTTTGCCGCCACTTCGTGCTTTGCCGGTAACACGTATACAATTAATTCTTAAGATTATATATTCCATTAGAGAATTATATAAATAAATATATATATATATATATATATATCTATCAAGCGTAAAGCGCAAGTATTGTAATGAGAATGTGTTCCTTGAGGCTGATACAGCCTCAAAAAAATTAATTTCGTTTTTAATTTAAAATCAAAACAAACTTAGCAATTTCTTTAAAAGTAGATGTTTCGACACTCTGTAATAATTTCAATGAAGTTTCTTCATATATGTGCATCACACTGTGAATGACGCTAGGCTTGAAGCGGAGGATCCGGCACACGCGGGCCTCAGGCGTGCTCAAACTTGCGAGCTGCGAAAATTATGTACTTAAATCACAAATTATTACTCACCAATGCCAATTATGAGTCCTTCATCAGCTACGACACCACTTATAAAAGGCAAATCCATCATTTGATTATTTGCCATCAAATTTTTTGGACTATCAGTTAAAAATGCATCTTCAGAATCAGGCTCATCCGTAGGGGCCCAAATTATTGGAAAAACAACTAAATCTGGGCTGCATTTAGAAGGCATATTTAATAAAATTTCCGGACTTCTTTCTCGCATACAATTTACAAGTCCTTCGGAAGTAATCCAGGGACAATAAACTAATGGAGATATAGCCCTCGTGTATCCAATAAAGTTATTCCTTGGTTGGTATGCCACAGGGAGCAAACTTGCACCACTTTGGATTATATATTTTTGAAATAGACCTTTAAATGCATCGTAAAAACAATAAAAAATTTATAGATATTAGGGTGTCCCAGGCTCAATTGTCTAGGCTTATATAGCTGTATAAAAATAAAAAAATATAAATCGAAAATTCCTCTTCCAAAAATCAGTTCAAGTTTTAGTCTTTGAGTTATAAAATGTTCAGGCTGGACGAATCAGGATCGCGGTGTAAACAGTCGTACGTGCGTGAGCGGGAGTCTAGTGTCGTGTAGTGACCGCTGTTCTGATTTTTGGAAAAGGCATTTTCGATTTATTCTTTTTATTTTTATACAGCCTTATAAGCCCGGACACTTCAGTCTATATATATATATATATATATATATATATATATATATATATATATATAACAAGTTGTCAGACATTAATATTTTTACAATTCTTCACAGGATTCCTCAAACGTTGCTAGTTTTATCTATACGTCAAGTCTGACTGGTTGCTTTAGTCAATTAGAAAAATTAAAAACATTTAATTTCTGTCATATTTTATCTTAATTAAATAAATAAAAATACTACAAACGTACCAGTACTTGCTTTAGAAACTGCATGAAGAGCCACGCTAGCACTAAGAATATAAATAATATCATGAGTAATAATAATAATAACAATAGTATACATATAGCGAACATACCACCCACTCCAGCAAGGCCACCTTCACAGATAGCCGATAATGCCAACATGAGAAGTAGGAGATCAAAAATCCACCAAAAAGTCTGTCTCAGGATGGACAAATTAGCTAAATCTAATACTGCTCTCCCCGATTTGCTCCCGGAAGATGTTAATCTCTGGAATCTGAACACTCCAAAAGTTAGGGCACTTGCTCGAAACTTAAGGAAAGCAAATCACACGCTGCACAAGTATAACTGTTGACCATCAAGCAGCACTGGACGCAAAAAATAAGATATCTTTCCACAGCGAAACAGCGCCTTGAACGGCGAGTAAAGTGGGTTCAGGGAAATTCCACCTTTTCTACTCATCCTTCTCGTCTGTTTAATAAAACGTCACGTGCCGTTAAAAATCCGCCTAGTCGAGAAGAGATTCAAGTCTTCTGGGAGCAAATATATGGAGATACTTATCAGCTAAATGAAGACGCTTCAGATATATCATTCTTTCGTAACTTTTTCCAAAGGCAAACGTGACCGATCCAAAGAACTACAGGCCCATAGCTTGTTTAAACACCAGCTACAAGCTATTCACTGGCATCCTCAAATAGAGGATATTAACATCTATCGAGCCGGTATGGAGTGCAATAGTTGAACAACGTGGATGCAAGAGAGGTCTTGCAGGTTGCAGGGAGAGACTGTTAATAGACATGTGTATTACCCAGGACTCGATCAGGTATCGACGCAATCTGTCCCCGGCTTCGATTGACTACTGTAAGGCATTCGATAACACGAATCATGAGCTACTTATTAAGCTCCTTGAGTGCCTGGAGGTGCATCTAAAAATGGTGAGATGCATAAAAGGGCTTATATAAGCTTTTGTGGCAGTCAAGGTTTGTCACAACATCTGACAAAAGACAAGTGACTAGCAGCTACATCACATATAAGAGGGGGGTCTCCCAAGAAGACTCTCCAAGTCCGATACTTTTCTGCATCTCCCTGTTGCCTCCATCTATTGTGCTCCGAGGCAAAACCTCTGGATACATATGTGGCCCGCCAAAAAGGAGAGAATATAAGGTCAAACACCTTTTATACATGGACGAACTTAAACTCTTTGCTTCTTCAAAAGAGGACCTTAACATCCTTGTGGAGAAACATATAGATGTCTTGGAATACGGCAAGCGGAAACCCAAAATGTGCGTGTGTTAAAAACGGCCCTCGCAGAAAGGCATCGCAAAATTCTCAGACAAATTTGGGCTTTCGAATTATCTGAGAAGAATAAGATCCAGGCGACCAATATGCTGGCAGTTCTTATACTGCTCTAAACGTTTGGTGCAGTGAACTGGAACGTCAATAAGTTAAATCAACTTGACCAAAGCACACGCAAGATGATGACAATCCATCGAAGTCATCATTCTAGATCCTCCGTACCTCGAAGGTACCTCCCTCGAGATAAAGGGGGTAGAGGCTTGCTAAGCTTGGAGTGTCTTAATCGAAAAACGGTTCTGGCTACAGCCTGCTCAGTTCTAAATAGCACAGATTCTCTTATGCGACTCGTACATCAAAATGAAGTCGTCAATGCTGCGGCGTTTCTCTACCGTGCCGCAGATAGGGCCGCAGAGGAGCTTGGTCTCCCATTTGATTACAGCGACACTACACATGGTCTAACATCACTAACACCTTTGATGCTGAAAAGTCGTGTGCAGGAAGCAGAACATTCGCTTTTACTAAGAAAACATAATTAATGCACCTGTAGGCGATACCAACTGCCGAGCGTGCAAGAAAGAGCCAGAAACACTTGGAAATGTTCTCAGTGGATGCTCGAAGTATGCATGCTACGGGTACTCGGCAGTTCTATGGTATTGATCTATTTCCAGTCTTGCCATACGCCCAGGGGGAACTTGAGTCCGTTGTGCAGAATGATCAGTGTAAGATCTTCTGGAATTTCTCATTCTCCACCACTCAACCTATCACTGCTACAAAGTCTGATATTGTCCTCCAAGATCTGAAGATGAACATCATTTACGTGATTGAATTCTCGGTACCAGCAGTTGGTAATATGACGGTAACGGAGGAAGAAAAACGGACGAAATATCAAGCACTTCTTGTCCAGCTGAGCAGACTGTACCAAGGCTAAAAACTTCATCTTTTAGTTCTCATAACCGTCTGTGTTGGAGGCATGAAAGCGTCACTTTTTAGCCAACTAAACAAATTCCCGGCTTGCCAGCTTCAGGCTCAGTCCATCGCGAGTCGGATGCAAAATGCTGTTCTTCTGGGATCACTTAATCTGGTACATCAACACTGTTCCTCATAACATTCTACAAACATTGGTGGCTCTAAAAAAGTATCCAGAGGTGAAACTTTCATCTCCAACTGTGCCGTCTGCCGCGTAAGGTAATCCGCGGCGAGAGACCGGACTCCAAGGAAAAGTGTTGTACAAAGTCTCTCGCGTAAATTTACCGCGCTTGCTTACCTTCAGGGATAAAAGAAGCAGGAGTGAATGACGTACACGTTCTAGTTGCGTCGGGATTGGTTGCTTTAAAGAACCATGGCTTGACACTACCCGATTCGGGTAGTGTTTCTAGGTTTTTCTTGTAGTTATAAATAACTACAAGTGTGGGCTCACCACACCCACGATGTGCCAACAGCACTCATGTCAGTATTCTTGAATGGTCACCCATCCAAGTACTAACCGCGTCCAACGCTGCTTAACTTCAGTGATCTGACGAGAACTGGGTTTTTCAGCGTGGTATGGCCGTTGACTATATACTATACTATATATATATATATATACTATACTATATAATATATACTATATATATATATATATATATATATATATATATATAATTAAAAAAAGGGTTAAACAACCACCGCAGGGCCCCACTGAAAGCAACTGCCATCTAAAAAATGACACGAGCTCCCAGTAGAATCTCGGTAAATCACACTTATGGCCACGTCTCACAATCGTAAGATGGGTGGTCACAAGGCACGATGAAATCACAACGATAGGCCGGCGAAACCCTCGTGTGTCTAGGGACACGAAGGGACCCAAGGGTGAGAGCTTTCTGCATCCATCTCGCAAGTGCCTTGGCATATTTTTGGCACGAGGGTATATATATATATATATATATATATATATATGTTCGGTTTCGATTCCTTTGGAATAGGACTGAAGGGCCTATGACAAAGCCACCGAACGCGTCCTCGGGTTGCGGATAGAGGGTCCCTGTACCAAGAGTTTCTGCTGAATATGATTACAATAATTAATAAACAGTCGCGGACAATCGTCCAGGCTTGGTGTCGAAGAAATAACTCCTAAGCTGAGGCGTAAAAACAGTGCCGAAAGCGGAATGGCACCTGGGTGAGGTGACTCAAACGGAGAGTATGCATCCTTATCCTTGCACGCGGGGCTCTACAAGGATGTGCGAACCCTTTCCCCAGCTGCTCGTGGCAACAAAAAGGACATCACCAAAACACCAAGAAGTTGTAGATGCGGTTCAAAACGATCGAACGCGCAGATCACCCGACAATGGATCGGAAAACAATGCCGATCATCCTAGAGTTCGGCGTGCTGAAATAATTTAGATGGAAACACGACGACGAACCGGCGAAAAGCCCGCATTAAGTGGACGGATCAACTCAAGGATGACTTGCTAGACTGCTACGATGCCAGCCTTATCCTTGTTCACCGAGGCTTCATGGCGCGTATGCACACTCTGTGGTGCCAGAAACACCCAGAGCTTCAGCACGTTTCGCATCAGTCTTTGCGAAATCGAACCGACCTCTGGACAATGAATTGCTCAGTTTATGGTGCTGCGAGAACTTTGGCTGATTCATATCGAAGGACAAAACCGACGATGGATCAAAAGACCAAAAGACGCTTGCATCAACTGAACAAGAAGATTGGATGGGCAAGACAGAATGCATCCCGTGTTCAATGTGTGATTGACTACATAACATCTGGTAGACCGTTCACCGGAAGGGTTCGAAAGTTCACTCAAGAACTAAGGATCTTGAATCACACACTGTACAAGTCAAAGCTGCTGACAATCAAGCAGCATATTATTGACAAAATTTGGCTGTTACCTGACGCAAGGAGGAAAATACAGAAGAGGGAGAGTTGGATCAGGGAGAATCAACAGTTTCTCGCTGACTCAACGCGTCTCTTCAACGATCTCCCTGTTTCTGTAAAAAATCCACCCACGCCCAAGGAGGTAGCGACTTTTTGGAGAGTTATATACAAGATCCCGAAACCACTAAAGTTGAAAGAAGATACTGACAATATCATCCGCTTCAAGGAATTTTGCGACAACCTCTTAAAATCTGAGGAGGAATGTCCATCAATCACTGCCACAGAGGTGAAAAAAGCACTTAGAGGCACAAACACTTTTCCGCTGCTGGACCAGATTGTATCAAGAACTTCTGGTGGAAGAAGTTTACTTTTACACACCAACATTTGGCCCGCATATTCACCTCATATTTAAAGTCGGAGACGCCCATTCCGCAGTGGCTGGTGTTAGGACGCACTATACTCCTGCCGAAAAAAGGCAACTTGTCCAACCCAGAGAATTACAGGCCAATAACTTGTTTGAACACACTGTATAAGATCTCTACAACTGTCCTAAACAACAGGATTGTTCGACGAATTGAGCCTGTTTAGCGAGAGATGTACGAACAACGTGGTTCGAAAAAAGGTGTAGCAGGCTGTCGAGAGAACCTACTAATTGACAGGTGTGTCTGTAAAGACGCTGCAGACCATCATCGCGTCCTATCAATGGCCTGGATTGACTACCGGAAAGCTTTCGATTCAATCTCTCATAGACTTATCATCTGTCTGTTGGAAAGCTTGAAGGTGCATCCACACATAGTGAGATGCATAGAGAGATTGATGCCTCTTTGGAAAACTAGATTTACTATCCCATCTAGAAATTATCATGTAACAACGAACAACGTCACCTTCCAGAGGGGTGTCTTTCAGGGTGATACCATGAGCCCTTTGCTTTTTTGTATTACACTTCATTCTCTATCTCTCGCAATATGAATTTCTTCTAGATACCTCTGTGGCGACACTAATCAGCGCGAGCATAAGTTCACTCATGTATTTTATATGGATGACCCGAAGATCAATGCCTCTGGTTAAAGCAAACTTCAAACTGCTATAAATATAATCAAGAAGTACACAGAAGAGATTGCCATGGACTTTGGTTTGGACAAGTGTGCCAAAATTAATCTGAAGAAAGGAACGATTACTGGCGTTCCCAAGGACCCCGAGCTTGTGGATATAAGTGTTATTAGACATATTAATACTGGAGAGACCTATACATACCTGGGCGTGCCTCTAAGCCGCATTCAGCACGTAACATCAGTAAAGGAGTCTCTCCGAAGCAGATACAAGCATCTTCTGCGACAGATTTGGTCTTCCAATCTGTGGGCGTTGAACAAGGTATCTGCGACTAACATGCTTGCCGTCCCGGTTCTACTCTACTCGTTTGGGGTGGACCAATAGACGAAGAACGAGCTTAAGTGCCTTGATATCACCAAACGTAAGGTCACGCGTATGCATAAAAGCTTGCACATCAATTGGTCAGTTCCGCGATTATAAATTTCACGCCGTCAAGGCGGACGCAGAATTCTGAATTTTCATTGTCTTCATAACCGAATTGTGCTAATTACAGCTTATATCGTTGCGAATGCCTGAATTTTATCATCAGAAGTGAGGCAAGTGCATTACTCCATCTAGATGCTTCACTTCTAAAAGCCGAAGTGAAGAAAGCAGAGTTTGACTAATTTCAATAACAGCTACTCGACAAGAAAATGAACGGAAACTTTTACAGAAATGTCGAAGAACAGTCCTTGTCGAAGGAGCAAACTTTTGCTTTCCTCAGATCATCAGGGCTTAATTCAGGTACAGAGGGTTTTATTTTTGCATGCCAGGACGGTGTCATTTCCACCTTAGCATACCGTCACCGCATTTTATGTCAAGAAGTTCCCAGTGATAGGTGCAGAGCATGTCATGCACACGCTTAGTACCTAGAACACATACTATCGGGGTGTCCGAACCACGCGGCCCTAAAAGTGCTTTATTACCATCTCGGCCGCTCTTACGGTGTTGGTCGCGACCCTGCCCTGCCGAAGGCTCCAAGGGAGACAGAGTCAATTGTCCAAAACAAGAAGTGCCAAATTTTCTGGAACTACAATTTTCGGACAGCAGTCTCTGTTGCACACTCGAGGCCTGACATCGTCCTCCAAGACTTCGAAAAAAAAAAAACTATATTCGTGATCGAATTCTCGGCTCCGTCCGAATACAACATCACTGCAAAGGAGAAAGAAAAGGAGGAGAGGTATCAAGACCTTAAAAGAGAGCTGCAACTGGTTTGTAACCTGAAAGCCATACCCGCGTGCCAAAAATATGCAACGGCACTTGCGAGATGGATGCAGAAAGCTGTCATCCTTGGGTCACCTCGTGTCCTCAAGACACACAAGGGTTTGGCCGGCCTGTCGTTGTGATTTCATCGTGCCCTGTGACCACCCATCTCACGTTTGTGAGACGTGGCCATAAGTGTGATTTAATGAGGTTCTACTGGGAGCCAGTGTCATTTTTCAGATGGCAGTTGCTCTCAGTGGAACCCTGCGGTGGTTGTTTAACCCTTTTTTTAAATTATATATATTTGGCGTGGTATTTAACTAAAATATCTTTGTAACTTCCGGTTCAAAATACTTCTGAAAATATGTAGGTGTGTCCGCATATATATATATATATATATATATATATATATATATGTGTGTGTGTGTGTGTGTGTGTGTGTGTGTGTGTGTGTGTGTGCGTGTGTTTGTGCGTGTGTTTGTGCGTGCGTGCGCGCGTGCGTGCGTGCATGCGTGCGTGCGTGCTTCCAGCGAAATCGTGGTAAAATTTTAGCCGTAACCACGTCTCACGACCGTGAGATAGGTGGTTACAGTCTGCGACGGATTCAATACGATGACCCGGCAAAAGTTTCGTGCACTCTGAGGACCCGGAGCAACCCAAGGACGACCACCTTCTGTATCTTCCCCGCAAGCGTCATGGAATTTTTTGACACGCAGGGATGCTTTTCAGGCTATTAAGCAATTAAAGTTCGGCACCTCCAAGAACGCCGATGATCAGGACGATTAGCTTAACAGAATATTTCAGCTGGTGCCAAAAATTCGATAACGAACATGGTTCGCTTTTTGAAGTCAAGGAGAACTATGTCAGGCCTTGCGTGTGCTACAGAAACAATCGTCGAAAATATGAAGTGTCAGTATATGCGGCAATTCTCATTTCCGACAATTGACTCTATTTCCCTAGAAGCGTTTAGCGGAGCAGTATTAGAGCTAATACCGTAAGAATGGCAGAGATAGTAATAAAGGACTCTTAGTGCCGCATTGTGCCTTTGGATGTAAGTCGTTTCCGCATGAGTTGGACAACTAGATTTAAGCAAACGTTAGCTCATGCGACATCGACTGATCCTCCACATTTCTGTGGAAGATGACGTGCATCCTCTTGTCGAGGAGCTGTTCGCGTAAGTTTTTCTCCTGTGCTTTCCTAATGTGGTCCTTCAGGAGTGAGTACTCGAGATGGATAAGATTTGATGCATTTTGCTCACCCCTGATATTGAAGTCAAGGCCGAGTGTTTCAGCAGCCTTCTCCGCTGCTTTGTACAGAAACGCTCCTTTGCCCACTTCTTCGTGCTTCCTGACCATTGTCAGAAGAGGGTCTCTTCCATTTGCGACTTTATGTGCTGTACCCAGAATAATCCTGTTTTGAAGACCTTCAAGATTCAGTATTCCGCGACGAGCATGGACGGCGTGAGATGTAGAGTCGCGGAACAGAAGACTTAAGGTGCATGCTTTTGTTCATATGCATAACATTTCTTGACCCGATATCAAGGAATCTGAGCTCGTCCTTTGTCCATGGAACCACTCCAAATGAATAGAGTACTACCGAGACGGCAAGCATTTTCGTTGCAGATACTTATTTCCTCGCCGACAGTTCTGAAGACTTAATCTGCCGGATGAGATGTTTCTATCTGCTTAGGAGAGTATCCCTTATAGATGTCAACTCCTGAAAGCGTCTCTGTGGCACGCCCAGGTATGTATAGGTCTCTCCAGCGCCAAGGTGTCGTATAGCGCTTCTGTCGACGAGCTCAGGGTCTTCGGGGATGCCGTTAAGTTCTCCTCGCTTCAAATATACCTTGGCGCATTTCTCTAACTCGAACTCTACTCCAATCTCTTGAGTGTACTCTTTGACAATGTCTAGAGCTAGATGTAGTCTCTTGATTTTTAGCATAGATCTTAAGATCATCCATATAAAATACATGAATTACCTTATGCTTTCGAGTTCTAGGTTTGCCGCAGAAGTACCCTTCGGAATGGCGAAGTGCGAGAGATAGTGGCAGTAATGTGAGGCAAAAGAGGAGAGGGCTCATGGTATCGCCCTGAAAGACACCTCTCTGAAAGGTGTCGGTGTTATTTGTCACACGATGTTTTTCGGATGAGATAGTAAATCTGGTTTTCCAAAGCGGCATCAATCTCTATGCATCTCACAATGTGCGGATGAACCTTTAAGCTTTCCATCGACAGATGATAAGCCTGTGAGAGGTTGAAACGAAAGCTTTCCGGTGATAAATATCAATCCAGGCCATCGATAGGAAGCGCTGGTAGGATTCTGCGTCTTTGCAGGCACATCTATCGATAAGCAGGTTCTCCCGACAGCCTTTCACGCCTTTCTTTGAGCCGCGTTGTTCGTACATTTCTCGCCACACAGGTTCGATTGTTCGAACAATCCTATTATTTAGGATAGCTGTGAAGATCTTATAGAGTGTGTTCAGACAAGTGATTGGCCTGTAATTGTTCGGGTCAGCTAAGTTGCCCATCTTTATAAGGAGTACTGTGCGTCCTTCCACCAACCATTCCGGAATAGGCTCTTCCGACTTTAGATATGAAGTGAAAATGCGAGCCAGATGCTGGTGGATTGAAGGAAACATCTTCCACTAGAAGGTCTTGATACCATCTGGTCCCGGAGCGGAATAGTTCTTCATGTCTCTTAATACGTTTTTGTCCTCCTCGGTAGTGATAGGTGGGCATTCTTCCTCAGGTTTTATGAGGGTATTGCACAGCTCCTTGAAACTATTTATGTTCTTTGAGCCTTGTTTAAGTGGATGCCAAACTTCGGAGACTTCTCTCCAAAATGCGTCGACTTCCTCTGGTTTGGTCGGATGGTCGACAGTAACTGGAGGGTCTTGGAAGAGTCGAGATGGGTCAGAGAAAAACTGTTGGTCTTCTCTGACCCACCTCTCCCTCCGCTCTAGACTTCTCCCAGCGTCAGATAGTACCCGTATTCTTTCAACAATATGCTGCCTGATGGTCAGCAGCGTTGACTTGTTAAGTGTGTGATAACGAAGCCGCAGTTCGCACGCGAACTGTCGAATCTTGGTCCAGAGGTCGGATTCTTCGGAAAAATCTCCACGAAGCTCATCATCTAGTTCAGCCAGATCTTTGGGCTTTAAAAAAACCTGGATTTTGATGTTCTCCGTGTACTGAAGCATCGCTCTTCCTGGGTTGGATGCCTGCCCGTGGTTGGTCTCAGTGTCGCCTCTCTCTCTCTCTCTCTGTGTATATAAATATATATATTAGGGTGTGCCAAAAAAAGCGAATTTTCGAATTTCATACCCACCTAGGAGTCAAATTATTCCTAAGCGTAATACAAACCTACTCCTTTTTTTTTTAATTTTCTCAACAACTATTAGATAGTGCGACTCGCGTTTTAATTATTTGTTATCATTTTTCCAATCGTTAGAAATTGAGAACCCGAGCGACTCTGGGTAGCCTGTGGAGAGTGCGGCGTTCCTGTTCATGAAACTCGGAAATAGTCAATGGTGGGCGGACACCTTTTGTGACGTTTAATCCTACCATTGTCTGGATTCGGACCTTTCCTCAATTACAAATTTCTGCTTAGTGGCATAATTAGTATAATCTGGTGCTGAGACTCTGATCAGTGAAATTTCTTCAGTGCTACTTCAGCTACCATAGTCACCGTCAAGTGAGTCGCGTTCACATTTAAGAGCAAAAATGTATGAAACTGTATTGAAGAAAATGTCAAATCAACTTTGGTATTTGAGTGAAGAACTCATTGGATTTGCTTTCTTTGACAAAGCAGTTTCATACGAATGCAAGTGCAAAATGGTGCAGGAAATTAAACAACGCTGCGGTTCTGAGAAGCCTTTGAAAAAATTGCCTTTTAACAATGAGTTACAAAAAAACCTAGGATTGCAATAAAGATAGTCTGAACGTATGCTTTGAAAAAGAGATTGGTGGTTGAAAATGAGTTACTAAAATGATTTTAATGATAAATTCAACGACTATGATTGTTTTCAATGCAAATATTGAGTAAATTTTTCAATATTTAGGGATGTATTGTAGCTTGAAATCTATTGATAAGAATGAAATCTGAACTGGGCTATTATAATTAGTCAATTAATTATAATATATATTATATTATTATATTTTTATTATATTATATTTATTATATTTTATTTTTATTATTTTTATATATTATATTATTTTATATTATTATATTATATATATAATATAATATTATAATTAGTCAAAACATTCAGTATGTATGTATGATTTTTCCCAATTTTTAGGAATCGAGAAGAATTTTTTTTCGTCAAATTATGTTTGGTATTCGAATTTATGATATGGCAAACATACAGAAGCAACCAGTATCTCAATTCGTTCAAAAAATGTATGTATCGCGTTTTATTCGCTTACTCTTCAATTTATAGAAATCTGTAAATATTTCAAAATGACCATAAATAGTAAATTATTCTAATAAAGAATAATCTTTGTAAATGTTATTTTATTTGAAAAACCCTTGATGCCTACTGTTAGGAACAATACAAATTTTAATAAGTCAGTGTTAGATAGTCACTCGAACTTCTGCCAATATATACCTGCACTGAAAAAAAAAGATTAGTTGGGACAACTAATAAAATTGTTGGGACAACTATTTTAGTTAGTAAATAATGGTACTGCTATTTAGTTAGTAGTGAGAACTATTTTTGTTAGTTGGGGAACGAGTAGTTGCCGTTACTATTTTATTAGGTAGACTAACTATTTCAGTTTGTCAAAACGACTGTCTGTAGGTAGTTGAACTTACTAATATAGTTTGTCATGTCTACTAAAAAATTTGTAGGTATAACTATTTTCTTTTTTTCACAGGGACTAATTAAAATATCTGTCACTATACTATCGAAATCTGAATTAAAAAGATCACAGTGGGCACGCGGGCATCTTTTTTTTGTGACATCTTAGGGACGCTGATGTCATTTCAGCTGATAAGACGTTCTAAAAAAATATGTCCCTATGCCCACTGGGATCTTTCTAATTGCAGATGCACTTTGTAGGTTAGGATTTCCAGTAAAACTTAAAACTCGTTTGATTGTTGAATTTCTTATACATACATTCAAATGCTTCGATATAATACCCGAAGCCTAAACTTTGCAACACTTCCATCAATAAATGATGAACGAGACATCAAGTGAGCAACGAGTTATGACGGCCATGTCTAAACGTTCTCCCTCGTTTTACCGCAGGTATGTTGGTACCTTTGTCGCATTCTCAGTCGTACCAACCACGGTAGCAAATAAAACAGTTAAGCCACCTACTTTAATTTGTCAGAAAAATCAATTAGTAGTACAGATGACTAATTTATTAGTAACTCTGACTACTAAAACATTACTAATGTAAACTAGTCACGAGTACTACAAACGGCTTCCTAAACCGACTACTTGATTAGTTGGTGTTACTAACTGAACAGTTGTAAGAACCAATGAATGCTTTACTAATAAAAAGGTAGTAGCCCCAACTATTCATTTTTCTCAGTGTGGCGTTATTCTTCAATGCAGAATTGCACCGTAACCACCGTGGCCTTAGTACAATAGAGAAGGTTCTCAACTACTCTTCGAAGCGAGAAATTGTGAATATTTTATTTTGTTCATTAATAAGTTTCCCTAACTAAATATTTATTAATCAAGTTCAGATTTTCAAATCTTATTCTTAAATCCATGAAGAATATGTGGTAACAAGTTTGAAAGTAAAACAAAGTTTTAAGTAGGTTTAAACGTTTCACGAAGTTCATGATTTTTGTTAAATTTGATCAAAAATAGCTTTTTTTAATGGTTAGTTTTATCAATAAAATTTGAAGTTTTTAAAGAGGTTATATTAGAAAATCCTTTTTCGGTCTATGATGAAACGATTTCTCCAATAGAAGTAAAACCGGTAAACATTAAGTGGTTTAAATTTAAAGTTGAAAAACAAAAAAATTTTCCAGTGTTAAAATGACGAAAACACCATAAGAACTAACAATACGAGTCGCACTATCTAATAGTTGTTCAAATAATTTAAAAAAAAAGGAGTAGGGTTGTTATACGCTTAGGAATAATTTGACTCCTAGGTGGGTATAAAATTCGAAAATTCGCTTTTTTTGGCACACCCTAATATATATATATATACAGGCTGCCCCAGACTCAAGTGCCCGGACTTATATGGCCGTATAAAAGTGAAAAATAAATCTATAATTCCATTTCCAAAAATTAGTTGAAGTTTTAGTTTTTGAGTTATAAAATATTTGTGCTGGACCAATCAGGAGCGCGGTATAAACAGTCGTGCGTGTGTGAGCCGAAGTCAAACGCAGTGTAGTGACCGCAGTTCTCCCGTCGCTAACCCCACCTCTGCGCTTGCTTCAATAACACTACGTTGAACTCGCTCTCACGTTCTCACTTCTGTTTATACGTCGCTCCTGATTGGTCCAGCTTAAATATTCTATAACTCAAAAAATAGAACTTCAACTGATTTTTGGCGAAGGAATATTCGATTTATTTATTTTTATTTGTATACAGCTATATAAGTCCGGACACTTGTGAATGGGACACCCTATATTTTATAATACTAATCTTTATGTATATCATATATATTATATTATACTACCAACCCTCCTGCGCTCTCTCCAAATAAAGTCACCCGATTTGAATCACCTCCAAAAAATTTTATATAATTCTGGACCCATTTTAATGCCAGAACCTGGTCCTTCATTCCGAAATTTCCGGGAGCGGCAGAATCTCCAGTGCTTAAGAATCCAAATATTCCCAATCGATAATTTATGGTAACTAAAATTATGTCCTTGTCTAAAAGGTATTTAGCACCAAATATATTACTGCTACCTCCAATGAAACTGCCGCCATGGATAAATACCATGACTGGTAGCAAAGCATTGTTCGTCTGAAAAATGTATGATTATAGGTAATTATAATTTATATGATATTAAGGGGGAACCCTGCGGAATACATGCGGTAAAACTGCAATGGACGAAGTCAGTAATGAGTGGTTTCTCCAAAAACGTGGTACGCAGAAGAAACACTGATTGACAAGAGTCAAAGAAACTTGTTGAGATGGTTTGTTCATATTGAGATAATGGATGGAAGTCGTTAAACGAAGCAAGTATATTTAGGTCAAGTGAATGGTAGCGTACCCAGAGGTAGACTGAGAAAAGAATATCATTTGGAAATTATCGGGTGAAAACGAACAGCATCACCTTCCAGAGGGGCGTCCTTCTAAACGACACCATGAACCCCCTACTCTTTTGCATCACACTTCTGAAACTGTCTCTCGCACCCCGCAATTCTCCTGGGCACCTCTGCGACGAAAAAAATCATCGTCGAGGGACACACAGGAGAGATTGGTATGGACTTTGGATTGGACAAGTGTGCCTAGATTAATCTGAAGCGAGGACAAATTATACTGGCGTTCCTGGAGACCCTGAGCTTGTGGATATGAGTGTTATTAGACATATTGACATTGGAGAGACCTATACATACCTAGACGTGCCTCAGAATCGCATTCAGGACATAGAATCAGTGAAGTAGTTTCTCCAAGGGTCTTCTTTGACAGATTTGGTCTTCCAATATCTCGGCGTTAAACAAGGTATCTGCGACTAACATGCTTGCCGTCCAGGTTCTACTCTACTCGTTCGGAATAGTTTCATGGGCGAAGCATGAGCTTGCGACCCTTCATATCGCCACCCGTAAAATCATACACATGCAGGAGAGTATGCATATCAATTCGTCCTTTCCGCGATAAAACATCCCACGTCGTCAAGGCGGACGTTGATTTCTGAATCTCCAATGTCTCCATAACCGAATTGTTTTGGGTACAGCTTACACCGTTGCAAATGGAAAAGATCCTCTCTCAAGAATAGTCAGGAAACACGAGATGATTGGCAAAAAAACGTTTCTTTACAATGCCGCGGAGCAGGCGGCCGAGACCTTTGGCCTGAATTTCAACATCAGGAGCGAGGAAAGTGCATTATTCCATCTGTATGTATAAGGAGTTTCATTCTCGCGTCCCACGACGGTGTCATTTTCACCTTAGAATACATTGCCCGCATTTTACGTCAAGTAGTTCCCAGCGATAGGTGCATAGCGTGTCACGCACACAATGAGTACTTAGAACACATACTATCCAGGCGTCCTTATCACGCAAGAACTACGTATCTCTACAGACATAATGCAGCCCTAAGAATCCTTTATTACCATCTTTGTCGTTCGTACAGTGTTGGCCACGACCCTGCCCTGCCGAGCACTCCGAGGGAGATAGAGTCAATTGTCCAAAAGAAAAGTGCCAAATTTTCTGGAACTACGATTTTCCGAACAGCAGTCTCCATTGCACACTCGAGACCTGACACCGTTCTCGAGGACTTCGAGAAATAAACTATATTCGTGACGAATTCTCGGCCCCGACCGACTAAAACATCTCTGCCAAGGAAAAGGAAAAGGAGGATAGGTATCAAGACCTCACTGGTTCGTAACCTCAAAGCTATACCCGAATTCCAAGAGCATGCCAAGGCACTCGCGAGATGAATACCGAAGGTTCTCATCCTTGGGTCGTTCAGTGTTTTTGAGACACACGAGTGTATTTTCCTATTTTCTATAGAAAAAAAATTAGAAATACGTAGAATGACTATAGGAAGAATGTCTTTTCTATTGTGTTTGATAAACTTCAGTCTTTTCTAGGGATTATAGAAACTTTCTGTTGGTATAAGTACAATTATTTAATCATTCGTTAATATATTCCAATAAACTTAGTAACTTTACAGTTTAATATTCACAATGGTACTTTTTGAAATAGTGAAGCTATATCCTGGCTTGCTATTAGCTTATCGTGAAAATAAATATTATAATATCAAATTTTACAACTAAAAGTTTCTCCGTGCGACTTTTATATTGATTTAAGATCTTTTCCATTGCCTGCAAATTCGCCATTTATCATTTCCACTTACCATATAAATTCCTTGATCCCCGGTAGTTTAACTATGCCAGAAATAAAGAAGTTACGCTTATCTAAGAGAAAAATGAGCTTCCTCATTTTTATTTCTATAATAACAATAACCCTGCCGAAGGTGTTCTCACGTTGGCATCGTGGTAGGGCTTGAGCTTTACACTCATGACTTTGGCGGCTATTTTGGCTGTAGCTTTACTACAGACAGGGTTCCCCATGCCAGACAGTCAGAGAACGAAGAGAAAAGGCACTAAGACGAACACCAAAACCCATACGAAACACGGAGAGTCTTTGCGTCAGCAATTTTCGGCAAAGCATCGCAACAGAAATACCGTGGAAGAGCATCAACTGATGTACCACAATGAAAGGGGAATTAGTGCGTCTCTGTTATGAAAGTGTGAAGTTTGAAACTTAAAGCGAAAACAGATACAAATTCTGGAAAAGAATTGCTGCAAAGTATCCTCATATAAAGAAAGTTGGACTAGGAGATCTTTTCGCTAAAGTGAAGGACATCAGAAATAATTTACTTATCTCACAAGAATTAGCAATGGAAAAACGTCGATAATGAACATGACTTACAGAAAGCTGCATAGCAAGATCAAGCGGCGTCTGGTGAAGCAATACAACATAATCATGATATTGATGTTCCTCCGCAACATCATGATGATCCAATATCACCGCGGCTTCCAGATGCATATGGATTGATTAACCCAGAGGCGGGAGGAGAGGTTTAGCAACCATGGAGGCAATTGAAATGGCAACATATAAACAAAGATGTAAAGCGCTTTTATTTTTTGGCAGAGAAAGGTGGGGAAAACATAAGGAGAGAACGCCATCGACTCTTCTTACTTAAGTACACATAGCTAGCTATAAAAATAAATAC
Source organism: Andricus curvator (assembly GCA_932195095.1). Lineage (NCBI taxonomy): Eukaryota > Metazoa > Arthropoda > Insecta > Hymenoptera > Cynipidae > Andricus > Andricus curvator. Next base: position 219,935 of record CAKNYM010050465.1, on the reverse strand, counting down.
GCAGAATCTAACACCAAAAACGCTCAATATCTGTAAACAAATTCATTTCGCCTGTTGGAATAGCTGCAATCAAAATGGAAGCAGAACAGCAGTTTCCCCTTTATGAACTCCCTCTGGAAGATGTGAACAGCGAAAACCTGATTGAAGCTGAAGGCATAGGTGCTAGGAATAATAAACAACAATTATCAGATCCACTAGAACCACATCCGAACATTAATAACGTTGATGTAAACAGCGAAATCACCGAAAAATTACAGAACCTTGAAAGAATTTTGGTCGTGCTTTACTAGAGTTCAGACATGTAGAACCAACACAAAGGTATTCTCTGCCCAATATGTACATCACAAAGGATCCGCGTGCACTAATAAAATACCCGAAAAGCAAGGTTTTACCTATGGATTTGAACGCAATACTAACTGCGTCATAGGTGCAAACTCTTGTTATTGTGCAGCTGTGGCAGCCGTTAGAACCTGGGGCCGCAGAACTAGGTCGATTGACTTAATATAAGAAAGGATATGGAATCAGAAAGCTGATACAACACTTTACTAAAATCATCCCAGCTCGGAATCTCGAGACGTTGATACCGGTAATACTGGATGAGATTATAGACTCACAACGGCAGAGACTTCATGTTCTCACTGCTACACTGCATTGGCATTATAAGAGTAGTGCAAGAAAGCAGCAAAATCGAACTTTTAAAGCAATTTAGGCTTCTTAACCTTGGAAGATTAAACAGAACCATCCGCGTTGAAATAACGAAGCACCGAATGCACCACAATAATGCGGCGGTTGAATGAGTAGGTCTACCATGACATAGAGGGGGTAGGGGGGTTGTAGATGTCATGCAACTGTGGAAGTCACAAATGATACAGTTGCGAGACTATTTTACCTGTAACCGAGATGTTGCGCTTTTCAGCACCATCTGTGAACAGATCTTGATAACGCGCAATAGAAGAATTAGAAACGCAATGGAGACAAAAAGAAAACATGAAGTGGATAGTGAGGAATCGAACATTTGACTGAAAAAGGGCGCTTTGTTTCCAGAAATGAAAGGATTCGTCAGTGCGATTCAGGACAAGGTTGTCAGCACCAGAAAATATCGCAAGTTCGTCTTACATCAAGACGTAGTTGATATATGCTGATTATGGGGAGATATGAACGAATCCATTGAGCACATTATTAATGGTTGTCGCGTAACAGCTCAGAGAAAGAGTACGCGCACAGACATAATGATGTGGCGGGCATTATACATCAAAAACTTGCTCTAAACCTAGGACTCTCAACAGAATAGATGCCTTTCTATAGATATATTCCAGTACCCTGTGTAGAAAATGAAGATTACATCTTACATTCGGACGTTACCATCCATATGGATCATTATACCGAGCCAACCAACCCGACATCGTGATGTGTGAGAAAAAATGTGGAAGAGTCCACTTAACCACAATTTGTAGGCAAACTATACAACCAAGATCCATAAGTACAGCAAGCTAAGGCATGAAATAAAGACAATATGGATGAATGTTATATACGTATCTATTCATCCTACACTCATCTCCCCATTCTGAGCCGGAGTCAAGTCTGGTCGGCCCAGAATGGGATGCTTTTTTTAATATCATTACTCAGAATCGCATATTTAGTCTCTGAACCCGGAAGAGTATGGCACAGCAGCGCCCAGAGAAGTGCGATGTAAACAACTTCTGATACAGCACTGACTATCCGAGAATATAGGCCGTCAAGCTGGCCGCAGATCGGCTGGTCCAGGATCGAGAGATGAGTGTATTGAGATTTCGGCTACAGGAAAAATGCACGCAAGATGCACTGAACATCTCGAACATCTGGGACTCAGTCGGATACTAGAACCAACTCAAAGAACAGTTTTACTGAACACCTGACGCACTGTAACAAACTCCCTCGACCATCAGGTAGTAGGCGACTTAAACTCTATAGAAACATAGGTGGTAGCTCTAAAAAAAACATCCAAATGCGACTGACCACTCGGACGCTGTGTAAGGACAACAGGGGTAAAAGATGATCTTCAAACTACATCATGCTCCTAATTTTGTCCCTACTAAACCATGGTGGCAAGAGATTTCAAACATCGTATTCATTTAAATCGAAACATCATTATCTCCTCAGGCGTTTGACTTAGTCCGTGGCTGATGACGAAAAAACCAGAATAAAAACTCGAGAAAAAGTTAAGAAAAAGATATTATATATATAATCTTTAATTATTATTTATTTATCTTTAATTATTATTATTATAACATTAGGCCATATCCCTTTTGAGGTAAGCGTGACTCAGTCGGTTCTAGCCGGGGTTCAGGGAGTTCATATCAGAAAAGTGATGAAGGGAAATGTAACAGAATGTTACAGAATGTTACAAGGCGGTATGAGGGAGGGAAGCGGGTATAGATTTTAAGATTCATCTAGGATTCCCGTGTTGTTTCTTTGAATAGCACGTTCGTTCCGCAATACTGCTCCGGCCCAGGTCGCTGATAAATCCTCTAGTCCAAACCATCTCAACACATTTATATCACTCTTGGCAAATAGTGTCTCATCTATACCATATGCTTTGATTATTATTTCGTTACAGACTTTGTTCATTAGCGTTTTACTGCACACAATGCGCAGGTATTGCATGCCAACCGCGTCAATTTTACTCTTATATTTTTCTTGGTATGTCTAGGTCTCGCTACCATAAAGCACAGTGGATGTAAATATAGAATTATATATCGCCATTTTCGCTTCATCTGATATATTTTTAATTCTGACATTGGATCCTAACCTGCCGATTATCTTCTTACCCTCATTTATACGCCTATCTATCTACACGGAAAAAATTCATCCGTGAAGAAGTCACGAACTTGTAGCTAGGTCTCGGATACGAGATAAAAAAATGAAACATTACATCCTTATTTCTATGAGAAATATATGGATAAATTTCGAAGTTTCTTACGAAGAGTTCGAATTTCCTACGAATAGTTCCTGAAAATTTCAGACTGAAATATAAAGAGGAAAAATTTTATTTGTGCGATTTAATTTTATATTAATTTATAAATTCGCAACTCAGAAGATTTGAACCCTCAAAGACTGCTGACTCACAAGTTTCTAAACATAAACCAGGAGTGCGTAAACACGCGCAGCCATTAAGGCCAAGCAAAATAGGTATTATAAAATTTCTAGCCACTCATCCGACGAGCTCGAGGCACACATACGAGCGCACACACGCACCGCGCATTTGGGAGAGTGTGTGTGAGGGCCACGTACAGGCGAACTTAGTTTCGAGTTCCCAGATTTGTCGGGCAAGCTCGTGAGTGCTCTAAGAATCTTTTCCCAATCACTCGTAATATTTTTGTGATTATTCACTTAAAAAAAAAGTGATGAACCGTTTTAGAATTTTCACATCGAGTTCGTCAATCTTTCTCAAAGTTCGCAGGTTATTTACGAAAATACATAAATATCCGATGAATTTTTCTCATATCCGAGACCTAGCTACTAGTTCGTGACTTGTTCACGGATAAATTTTTTCCGTGTATTAAACTGCCAAGATATACGTACTTAACTACTTGTTCTATCCTCTCATCGTTTAGGGCAATGTTTCATACTGCTTTTTCAAATTTCCCTTCAAACACCATAATTTTTATTTTATTGACGTTAATTTTAAGGCCCATGTTCTTCATGCTACACGGAAAAAAAGTTTTGGAAAAGTTCCTAGATTAGTGCTTCCATCTTTTTTTATAAAGTCTCGTATACTTTCTATGAAGGGGTCATGAATTTTTATGGAAAAATTAGAAAAAGTCATGGAAGTTTTCAAGCACAGTCAAGGAACAACAGTCCTGGAATTTTCATCAGACAGTTTACGAAAAAATTGTATACAGTCATGAAATGGTTATAAAAAAATCTTCATATTTTCAAAGACTTGAATTGAATAAATGCGTGATTCAGAAACGAAGAACTGGAATACGAGTCATCGAAATACTCCTTGACTGGCTGCGAGAAATTGCAGATGCAAGCACAGTGGCAAATTCGCATTGGCATGAGTGTAGTCGACACTGGATGAACACTCAGTGCTCCCCAATCTCGGATCTTTTCGCACTGCGCATGCGTCACGTCGGCAACCATACTGGTTGCCATGGGCTTGCTTATTTGAAATGGTTAAATGTGCAAATAAATTGTTTACAACAAAAAGTAATTGTAAAGCGCATAAGGATATTAAGAATTATTTCAAATGATTATTTGTGATAAAAAAAGTATGCCTTCCTTTGAATTTGAAATCAATTATTTATTTTCACAACTGGTCGCATAAAGAATTTAAATCTCCAAGATTTAGATGACGTGAAATAGCTATTTACTTGACAAGTGACGAAAGTACAATGCTTTTCACATCGAGTCCTGACGAATTCGATTTTCGAAGCGAATTGTATCTCTTTGCGTCAGTGGCGTAACCGACCTGAGCGGCCTGAGCACAATTGTAAACTAACCTGTTATCTATAATAGATCGCGTTTAGAGCCTTTAGGTTTTAGTTTCCATTGTGCATTACCTCGTGTGACAGAGTAAGGTTAGAAAACAACGATTAATTCAAGTCGAGTTCTCCTTAGGCTTGTTTTATTTAGGATTATTTACTTTATTCCACTCACGAGGAGTGGAATAAAGTAACTTTAAACAACTCCTCGGAAATTGGCTATTTTCGCGAGTCTTCGGAGACGCCGAGAATCGAAGTTTCGCATGACGTGATGTGAAAAATTCTATTCACATGCTACCTTATTCTCCTAGAGCTCTGGTCCTAAATTTTTTTAATTAAGAAAAAAGTTTTTTTTGTAAATAATGTTTTTTTTTTTTGCTTTTTTCATCATTATTAAAATTTAGGACCAGAGCCGCATTTCTTAGTGCTTCTTATTTATTATCCCAAATTTTCAACTCGATGTGGCTATTCGTGTGAAAATAAGTTTACAAATAAAAAAAGTATCGGTAAGGTAGGAATCCGGTCACGTGACCCCCTCGTCACATGGCCTTAAACGAACATGTGCAGGCTTCACAATTGAGCCGCCTCATGCAATAACCAGCCCGACGCTCGAAAACGTGTAAAAGTATTGTCCGATCGTCTCGCAAAAAAAAAATTTTCAAAATCGAAAAATCAATTCTTTTTAAATCTAGAAATGTAGAGAATAAGGAAATGAAACTTTTTCTAAGAAGCACTTTTTTGCCAAACGTTTATTTTTAATAATAAAAACGAAATATTGAAAAAAATGTTTGCCTGAGTTAATTAAGTTTTAAAACTTAAATCGTTCCAACTCGGCCAAATATTATTGAAATGAGTTCATCTATGCAGGACATATTCAAAAAACTCTAGCGATGTCTACGAAATCATGAAAAAGTTAATAATCGCTTATTGTTTAATAATGATTAATTTCAATATGAGGTCAATCGATAGTTGTGTTTTCTTGGTTTCACCGGTAAAAAGTATCTAGGCAACTTCGACTTTCAAACAACTTTCAGTGAGTGATTTGTTCAGCCATGTTGAATGAAGTTTCTTGGAAAATCTCATATCGATTCTTTAAAAATTTACTGAGATATTCAGATTTGGAAAAAGTACTCGACGTCTGCCAGCGCTGTTAGCTAATGCGTCGCGAGGAATGCTCTGTCAGGCAGTTTTCTCGAAGTTCAGTTTGGATTTTTTGTTAATATTCTGGAAGGAGGTAGGAGAGAAATTAGTTAATTCTATTCATCCTTGAAACTGTTAATTTTAAGGTAGGTCTGTCAACTATAAAAAATACTGTATTTTTGGAAAACTCATTGTATTAGAGAAACTTTTTTTCCAAATGCTTTATATTTTTAGACATGAATTGCACATTTTTATTTTCAATTGGTAGATTATTTTTTAACTTTAAGAATAATCAAGGGGCTCTATGCAAGAACGACACATAGGTCCGTTTCACAGCAGCGTTCACTCCTGACCAGAAATCCAAAATGAAAATTTTAATTTTTAAAATGCATATTACATTAGAGATCTGTGTATCTCAATTTACATCAAATCTCCTGAATTATTCAGAAAGTTTATACTATACACACCTAAAATTGGACTTGATTTAAATGCAATCGAAATGTGAAAAAAAAGAACAAAAATGTCACAATTAAATTTTGAAACTTAATTTTTATTATTACTTTAACTGTAATAGAATAATGTTCCACGAGGTGAACACTTTTTAGTGAAAACTATAATGATATATTTTATTTTAAAGCGAAATTTATTGTTTTGGCTGCTTTTAGGATAGCATAGGCTGGAGGTCATTTAGTGGTCATTCAATATACTTGCCAATATTTCTATTTTCTTTTCAGTTCATCGCCTAGTAAACATCATCATCGTGCACGCGAGGATTACGCAATAGCCTATAATATAACATTTTCTGTCATTATACATATATTATAATATACTAATTTCTCTCCAACCTCCTTCCAAAATATTAACAAAAAAGCCAAACTGAACTTCGAAAACGCTGTCTGACAGAGCAGTGCTCACAACGCATTAGCTAACAGCGCGGGCAGACGTCGAGTGCTTTTTACAAATTTCAATACCTCAGTAAATATTTAATGAATCGATATGAGATTTTCCAAAAACTTCATTCAATATTGCTGAACAAATCACTCACTGGAAGTTGTTTGAAAGTCGAAGTTAGCTAGATACTTTTTACCGGCGAAACGAAGAAAATACAATCAGCCGAGTTAGAACGATTTAAGTTTTAAAACTTAATTAAATCATGAAAACATTTTTTTTTTCAATATTTCGTTTTTATTATTAAAAATAAACGTTTTGGAAAAAGTTCTAAAAGGAAAAAGTTTAATTTCCTTATTCTCTACAATTCCAAATTTTCAAAAAATGTATTATTCGATTTTGAAAATTTTATTTTTCTGAGACGATTGGACTATACTTACGTATTTTCGAGCGTCGGGCTGGTTATTGTACCCGGGTGGTCAATTTTTAGCGGTAGTAACGATTCCTACGTCGTTCTCAATCTTTGCGATATTACTTATAATACACTTATTTCTATTCGAAATAAATTAGAATATGGCTATTATTACATTGCAAAAAATGGGATATAAGCGGGTTTTATTTTCAAGTTCGTATTTCTGTACATAAAATATTTATAAAACTATTGAAATAAAATATAAGAATGTGTCTCATAATAGAATAAAATGTCCCCGAGATATGACGAATATCTGACTTTTTTTTTTTAAACGTTACACAAAAATTGTTTAGACAATTTCTTTATTGAGTTAACAAAATTTATTATTCTGATATAGAATCTAAAATACTTTCCGTAGATTGTTGTTGAAATTGATATTTCTCATCAGAAATTATACCAATAATTTATTGGTATAATTTGGCAAATACATCAGTTTTACTCAAATAAATTGTTTATAACGCTGCAACTTAAAAACAATGCGTCTTGCGAAAAGAGTACAAAGGACAAAAAGTTTCATTTTTGTTAATTTGTTATTAATTTCTTCAATTTAGAATCAAATTCCTCAATTAAAAAAATAAAAATAATACAATTTAACTTTTAAACAGAAATGTTATCATGTGTCGTAGTACTATATAATTATTGATTTATACTACATGTAAAATTGTCTGAAAAAAATTTCCATTAGATGGATTTTTTTCCGTAGAATCGAACGGTGTAATTAGTTTTTTTGTTACATCTTACAAACTTGAGGAAATTTGTAAAACAATTTTAGTTTATATAATTAAAAACATAATTTTTTACGTAAAATCATCCCTTCGTCAAAAAATAATTTTTCGTAAAAAATTATATTTTTCAATTACTTGAACAAAAATTGTTTAAGCACTGTATTTAATTTGTTATACAAACTCAGTCGTGCAACAACTTGCCTAATTCGCAGCCCTCACGCAGATTCTCTTTATGCGGCCATGCAGTTTTCAGCTGTAGCACAACGCCAAGTTTTTTTACCGTGTCTTCAGCGCGAATGATTAGCCGAGGGGCTGGAGCGGTTAGGAATAACTTGCGTTATTTTTTTTTTTAGTTTTTTCAGAGCGTAAAAAGCATGCGATTAATATAAGTGGTGATTTTGTGTGTTATTGTGTTAAAATAACTATATAAGTTAAAGATAATAATATTATAAATTTCAAAAATATATTTTTTTTATTTTTCTATTAGCATCATACATGTCTAGCTTGACAGTCTATGAACCCTTCCTTGACTGTCTTCGAGGCTTTAATGTTGGAGTTTTGGACCGTTTACAAATTTTTCTGTGATATTTTGTTGACGTAATCTAGGAGTGCTTATTTGACTATGATGGACGCAATCTAAGAAGTCTTACATTTCTCCAAGCACTATTTGTATAATTTTGCAATGCAATATTTTCACATTTTCAAATACTTTAGACCTATCCTGAAGTCACAGACTGGGTCAATGCGAATTTCCAGCACTTTTTTTCCGCGTTGTCAGTCTGCTGAACATTCTTTATACATATAATATGGGGGAAATCCCCGGTGGCTCAGGCGGCTAGGTGCTCAGACTTCACGTTAGAGATCTGGGGTTCAATCCCTGAGCCGGTACCTCTAGTAATTTCTCTCTGTACTTCTTATATTTAGTGTACTTTTACCGAGGTTCTGGTGTTTCGGATTCCACCCTAAACCGTCGGTCCGCCCCATCATGCACTTGGCTGTAACCCAGTCCGTGGATGGTGGGGTAGAAAAACCAAGCATTCTCCAATATGTCAAATTAAGCATAGTGCTCTTTACAGATCACTTGATTGCATTATTAAAATGTTTACGTGACTGATGATATATACCGGGGCAGTCCCGTGTGTGCAGAAAGTGTTGGACAAAAATTCAACTCAAACACAAAGAATGCCTGAGACATATTGGGCTGTAACCATCTTAAGAAGTTAAGTCTGAGGTTTTCTTTTCTTTTGCTTTTTTTATCATAATATAATTGAACGTGGAATCTCTTACCGACGATGATTCAAATTCAAGAAGTGGCGTGTAAACATTTAAGTACAAGCAATCTTCAGCTCCTGCTATCGTATTAGTTTTGTCGACTTGTATACACATGCTTCCAAAAGTATTTGCTGCTCGAATTCCTGTCCAATTAGGTGCTGCTACAGGATTTGCGAATCTAAATTTAATTTAAAAACTTGTTATTAATAATAATACAATTTTTCGGCAGTTTTGTTCACTATATTAATGTATTGATAATTGTGTAAACTTTTGAACTTCTTTAACCACCTTCTTTCTTCAAATTCATTTTTTTTTATTTTTGCTTTTTACTTTTTTTCAAATTTGTTGCAAATAAGTTGAAGTAGTTTCACACATTTCAATTTTAAATGTATGCGTTAAAATCAATCATTTTTAATAATGTAATATAATTAATAATAATAATACTAATAATGTATAATAATGTAATATAAGACTATAGGTTTTGAATCAAATACCATAAAAAGTAAGAATTTTAAATACAAAAGGTTTATCACATTTTCCAAACCAAAACGCTAAAAATTGAGAGATTTCAAAAATGAAAATTCAATATTGTATTGTTAAAAGGGTGGGCATGATTTTAATAATTTCAGATACAAGTGTTTAAATTTAGACATTTGAAATTATATAATATATGGAAATATAAAAATAAATGCATTTTAAGTTCGCATTCGATTATTTATTTTTTAGATATAAATTTGAATTTACGATTTTCTTATGACATTTCCCATGTTAAGAACAAAAACTATTATCCTATTAAAGAATGGTTTGAAGCAATTTTATATATCTCTCTGAAGCGAATAATTTTGTTTCTGGACTATTTATCGTATCTAGCATGGTTTCGTGGGTAAGTTGAACTTTCTCAGTTTCATTTTTCATGGCTAAAACCATACTATTGGGGGTAGAAGGCTCGCTAACGAACTTGACCTGTATTTTTAGACCAAAATAGTGTACCAAAAGAAATTCTGATTAAAAAATTCCTTCGAAAAGTTATCGTGCCGTCAGACTACAGACACACAGACAGACAGGCAGACAGACATGTTGGTAAAAACCGTTTTTCTGATTTAGGGGGTCTTAACACGTCGAGAATTGACGAAAACTGGCTAGGTCCAAATTCAAATGAATCTAATACATTCTGTCATAACTGATGAGAATATAAAAATCTGCCTCCAGTGCAGGTAAATTCTCACTGTAAATTCTCACCCACGCTTTGCGCTCGACTTTCTGAATATGCATTTCTATAATCTTTTAATAAATTAAATATTCACAATTATTTTTGTTGACAAATATCTCGAAAAGGAATACAAATTTTGAAGAAGTTTCACAGGTGTAGAAATGATGAATAATCTTACTTGCCAATAATTTCTTTGTATCTTGCATAGTTTGGCTGCAAAATAGAATTTTTGATTCTTTTAAAAGCATTTTCATTGAATAAAGACAGAATCCGTGGTCAAAAATGGCAGATTAATGAACTCCGTTGTTTTTAGGCCTTGAAATGTGTGCCGAGGCAAAATTTAATCTTAACATTGTTTCAAAAGTAATGTGTAGATTTGATGAAAACTAGCGAAGTCACTTTTTACACAAAACTAATACATTCTCACTTAGAATGAGGATGTAAAAAGCCATTATTGTGGACAGTTTCAAATTTCAATATTCAAAATTTAACTTTTTTATTTCCACCAACATTTATTTAAAAATTAACAACATTTTTTCATATTACTTTATTATAAAAATAATCAAAATTTCATAGATAATTCTGCAATGATTACAAGAAAACATGCCCTTTGAGTGGAAAAAGATCATATTTACCTCAAATGTTTGATTGGCGGTAGTCCATAAGGAATTCCAAGGAATGCCGAATATATTCTCCCGCTTCTCGCTTCCTGAATTGTGCCATTCAATATACCTTGGGGAGTTTCCAATAAAGGTTCTGCATTTACCAAAAAAATGCTGCACAGGAGGTGCAGCTTCATTAAACGAAACTGACTGTTAGTTATCCCAAGCTTCATTTTTAACCCTTTCACGATAACGCCGATGCAATTTAAAGTTGATGAGTATTATCCACGTTTTGAGTATCGGTTTATATACGTGAATGAGCAATCTCTTATCTTGCACAATAAACACAAATATTTCAAAATAAGTAGGTAAAGTTTTCCACGAGTTGAACGTGATAATGAACGTGCTGAGTCATTAATATTTCGTGCATTTGTTATTCTAAATGAACGTGCTGAATTATAGATATTTCGTCCATAGTTTGGTTTTATCAGATGTATCGCTGCATAAGTTAAATTTTATGGAAACGTGCTGGATAATACTTACTCATATTTAATATAATTTATTTTCAAACCGATTAAAGTAAAAATAATAATAATGATGTAGAGTATTATGGGAAAAAATAGGCTTAATAAAACCGTGTATTTAAAAAAAATTATTCCTCCAAACACATGCTTATAACATTCCAATTGCTCCCAGTGGGACCCTGCGGTAGTTGTTATTGTAGAATTATATAATTATATATGAAGAGTGTCGCGGCAAAAGCATCCATTGGGACACATTTTTCTGGAGAGAGAAAAACCCTTCTCAAAAATCGAATTCTCAAAAAAAAAAAGAGAAAGTACATTCGAGATTTGATGGAGTTCTAGAGATCTCAAAGAACAAAATTTTGAAGAAGTTAATATGTTTTAAGATACAGATTTCCAAATACCGACTGCTTGAATTTCTTCAAATTTCCAGGTTTCAAGGCCCCATGAATCCGAAAAAACCGGTTTTACGATGATTCAGTCTGCCGTTGTTGTCGTCTGTATACCGGATAACATTTGAAAGACTAATCGGATTATGTTGCAATTTGTTATACAGTTTCAGATACCAAAAAGAAAAATCAGTTTCATTAACCAGCTATTTTGGATGAAATTTCAAGAAGTTAGAGCATTTTCAAAATTTTTGAGACCATTTTTTTAAATATTTATAAATTTTATGTATGGCTATTCGTAGTACTCGGAAAGTCAAACAATCTATCCCCATGACTTTTTCTGCTGAAAAGAAAATTATCAGAGTTATAACATTTGCGAAATTCAAAAGAAAAACGAAAATGAAAATTTAAAGCCCAAAAACGCACGATACGAAAAAAAGAGAATTCAAATTTTGAGCGCACAAGAAAGAATCAAAAATTCCTTTTTGCGGTCAAACAATGCAAGATACAAAAAAAATGAAGAAACAAAAATTGTGCACTCAAGAAAGATCTATACATTTTTTATTGAATACTTTTTGATAGGACGCGTAGTTTTTGTTTTATTCGTGAAAAACAACATTGAAACAAAATTTTTGTGGACAAACAACACAAGCTACGAAAAAAAAAAATTAGACATAAGTTGTTCGCCAAAAAAGTGCTCGAAATTTGTTATTAATTATTTTTTGATGGAACGCGTTGTTTTGGTTTTAGAGGCAAAAAAAATAATTAAAAATTAAAATTTTCATTTTTGGACGAACGACACAAGCTATGAAAAAAATGAATCGACAAAAGTTCTTCATTTAAAGAAGAGCTAAAAATGTATCATTAATAATTTTTTTATAGGACGCGTAGTTTTTGTTTTAATCGTGAAAAATAAATGAAAAATAAAACAATTACATTTTTGAAAAAACGACACAAGAGAGGAAAAAAATGAAAAGATAAAAGTTATTCAACCAAAAAAGATCAAAAAATTTGTTATAAACTCTTGTTATAAAAATATATTAAAAATAAAAAAATTAACTTTTTGGAAAAACGACACAAGCTACAATAACATTTTATTTAGCAAATTTTTTCGCTAAGTGCCCTAAATTATATCTATAAATTTGCTTAGAAGCACTTTACGCTAGGATGCGTATTTTTAGTTAAAATTGTAAAAAATAACATTGAAAATAAACAAATTATATTTATTGAAAAACGACACAAGTTGCAATAAAATGTTTAATAACAAAATTGTTTTTTATAGGATGCGCACTTTTTAAATTATAAAAACAAGACAATAAAAATACGCATGTTTCAATAACAATGCACATTATGAATTGTAATAATATAGCTTTATTGAAATGATACTTTTTTCAAGGTAGCTGAGAATAAAATTTAATGCAAAGTAAAGAACAAATATTAAAGTAATCATGATAAATGAAATTTGTATTTTATTTTGCAATATCTGAATAAGCAATCCCAGGCCGTGGTACAGAAATAAATGTAATATACATTTGATATAATAGTGTTGAACATAATGACGTGAAGAGACTCTCCTGAGCTGAGCTGAGTCAATGTAACTCTCCCCCCACTCCTCTCTCACTCGGCTGACCTAAAAACTCTGAAGTAGGTAATTTTCTGAAAAACTTGTTTGGTCTCGCGTTTTTGGATCCATCCGATGTAGAAGATTGTTATGCTGTAGATATGGCTATCCAACCATGAGAAGAGAGAGTTGCAAAATTTTGCGATTATATTGTAGAAACATCCATAAAGAAATATTCAAATTATCCACCTCAGATGTGGGCTGAATTTTCTCCAACAACTACGCGAACAACAAACGGCTGCGAATCTTATATCTTATAATGTATATAATCTTATATAATATATATAATATATATATATATATATATATATATATATAATAATCTTATATGCTATATATATCAATATATAGCAATATATAGCAATAGCTATTTTCAGTACATGACTCGAAGTGAAATAAATAGCTCCTTAAAGAATTTTTATGGGAATATGTAGCTTATTGTAGAATTTGTTTCACTTGACAAGTTTTTTTTTTAATTTTAATGATATTGTTAGGTAAGATTGACAATACATGTTTCCCAACATTTTTTAAACAAGCCGGACTGAGTAGGGCTACGCTATTCAATTCTGACCGCGGGACTGAGTTCGAGTGCACCGGTCAATGCTTTGACCATTCATTTAAAAGGTCTGTGCACAAATGTGGGGGAAATACAAAGACCGAGCGCGTACCGCGAGGTAAATACATTATCGAGCGCAAAGCGCGAGAACCAACAGTCGCGCGCCCTATAGGCGCGCTTAAAGACTGAAGGCTGAAAAGTGAGATCTTAAATTCAAAAAATCGTTTCCTTACAAAAAATGGATGTTACAATAATATGGTGTTATTTTTATACAAAATATTTAGTTTGTTTGTATTTTGTAACTATTTAGGTACAAGAACAGAATGTCATTGAATACAAAGACTTATGTAAATTTTCGTATGATTGATCACAGTTTATCGAGATAACAACCCACTTCCGGGTCGAATATGGATATATCCTTTCACCACAATTTCTGGTAGAATTTTAGAGAATTTTTAAGACAATGAGGCGTGTTTAAAAAAATGCACTTATGGGGTTCTTTTGGCACCCTGTATAACAGATTTATGGGGATGATATTTGAAAAATAAGTTTTGATTTGTATTTATTGACTAATTGTACAGAGAAATGTTAAGTTTAAACTCGATTTACCTAACATTGACGATTCTGTGTAAAATTTACGAAAACGTCTTTTTTTCCTTATGGGGAATACGTGTTGTTACGTCTTGAATGGGCGTACAGAGAGATGTTTATTATAAACATTAATTAAATTACTCAAAGTGAATTAACGAGGAGTTTAATATTTAGAAGAAGTATCCCAAGCTGCTAAGATACTTATGAAAATGGGTATTTATTCTATTGAAGGGAGGTCCCACCTTTTTTTGCAATAAATATGTTAAAATGAAGCGAAAGAATAAAAACATGGAGAGGAAACAGAATACAATGAATTCATGCTAGAGAGTTACAAGCCTTTATTTTAATCATACTAAAGCACAGTGGGCCAGGCGACCCGATTCCGTGGCCAAAAGTCGGAAAACACATCAAAATGTACAACAATGAATTGCAAGGTCACTTACATATAGTTTTCGAGGGTTCTGATTCCGAATCTGATATGAGAATTTCAAAAAACAAAATGGGGGATCCAATATGGCGGACTAGTATTTCAAAAAATTATTGAATCTACTTGAAGCGTGGTATCTATGGGTTTTCGAGGGCGCTGACTCCAAATCTAAAGTCAGAAAACGGGCAAAAGTGGGCACCCCTACCGTAAAGTATCCATTATAGTGAACACATTGGAATTGGAAAATTTTTGATATGTTTCGTTATCTCGTGTTATTGGCGAATGAAAGAAAGTATTTTAACAAAGCACTAATTTTTTTCTAACATCAATGTGGCAGGAATTTTATTAAAATTTTTGTTTATTCACCCAACATTTTTTATTTTCTATGTGTCTAAGGGTGATAGAGAAAAAATAACTATTAAACAAAAATTAACGGATCCATAACTATATTAAATGTTTGAACGAAGAACGCATGAAGAATTTTTAATACATTTTTAACTTTGCATGTCTGCCAAAAGAGGAGGATTTAATTAATCAAACTATTATTTATTTATAAGATATCCCAATTATCACTGATTACAATGACCTGATTCTTTTGTACAAATTCGAAAGTTTGAAAATTGGACTTTTGGCCACGGAACCGGGTCTCCTGGCCCACTAACGGCAAAGTAACGCTACAATAATCTATAAAGAAACTTGCAGAACCAAAACGATGCCACAGTGCAGGTTGTCGTAGAGATCCAGATTAATCACAAAGAATTTAATTTTGATTTTATAATTTCTTTTTAAACTACCGAAATGGTACTCGGGCAAAAATAAATTATTTTTATTTAACGCGAATGATCTTGTGTGTTTCGGCCCCGTAGAATACTCGCAGCTTTTGTCGCTTTACATCCCATAATCTGATACCTGACTGTCCAGTTAGGCTGAAGCGGAAAGATCAACTGAGGATTGAGGAGGACTTCCTGATTGCGGGAGCTGCTTCTGCTTAGATATCAGACTGATACAGTTCTGAACGTCATTTACCCGTTGTCGCGGCCGGAAGTAGATTTTTCTATATGATTTTGGGTACGACAGATTTGCGCATGCGCGGGCCTCGGAAGGGACCGAACGATGCGAAGAGACAACGGGCAGACTCGCTTGAGATGCGAGTGAGAGAACATGTTCGGGTGCACGGAAAGATTCTAGAACGAAGCAAATCCGCTGCTGATTTCCTGTAAAAGTTTGAGAAATGAAATAAAGGTGTTCTTTTAATTAATTAACCAAAAAATCGCGACAGTGTTCATTTCGAATTGAACCTGTACACAAAATCTGGCGACCGTTATAGGACTGGAAGTGCCGGGAAAGTGTCGTGATGGTTTGAGCTTTTTCTCAAATTCCTGTTGAGTAAACACTGCAAGATGGATGCCATTAAGAAGGAACGAAAAGTTCAACGAACGGCAATCACGCGAGCCTACACAGCGTTTACAAATACGTTTAACGATGTTAATGCGTCGAAAGATGAGAAAATCGTTGCCTTCCAGGTCTTGGAAATCAAGATGGCAGATTTGGATATCGTGCACGCGAGTCACAATAAGACGTTGTTTGAGTCCGATATTTTGACGGACGGCGACATAAGAAGGGAAATTGAAAGTGACGATGCCTACAAAACTAATTATATAAAGGCAAAATTGCAAATCACCGATTTGTTGGCACCAGCACCTATGGATCCGATTGCAACGATGCCTACTTCAACGAATTCGAAGAAAAGCATAAAAGCTGCCGACTATCGAAATGCCGAAATTCAAGGGAAACATAAGAGAGTGGCTTCCTATTTGGAGCCACTTTAGGAAGATACACGAGGACAACGCAATCACAAGAGAAGATAAATCCCAATATCTCATGCAGGCCACTGTTCCGGGTTCGCGAGCGGACGACATTGTAAAAGGTTTCCCGCCTACAGGAGAGAATTATGAGAAGGTCATCACATGCCTAAAGAATCGTTTCGTTCGTGACGACCTTGTAGTGGAGTTTTATATTCGTGAACTGCATGGACTTGTATTGCAGAACGCAGTAAAGGGTAGTAAAAGGCCCTCACTCGCAAGCCTTTATGGTAAGGTAGAATCAAACATACGATCGCTGGACTCTCTGGGTGTGACCACCGATGAGTGCGCGGCCATGTTGTATCCTTTGGTCGAATCGTCTCTCTCAGAGGAAACTCTTCATTCATGGCAACACAGTGGACAGCGCGAAACGACGGACGCCAATGGTCAACGGGAAACCAAGGATCGTCTTAAGTAAGGTTATGTACTCGCCAAAAAATGTAGCAAGCGCTAGTGCTTTGTTCGTGTCTAAGGAAGATAAAATCTTTAAATGTCTTTTTTGTAAATCGGCTCACGAAAGTGAAAAATGCGAAAGTGCGCGTAAGTTAAATTCAGATGAACGTAAAGAGATTTCAAAACGTGAAAATGATTGCTACAACTGCTTGAAACGTGGAAACATTTCGAAAAATTGTAGAGTAAAAGCAAAATGCGATTGGTATTCGGGACGACACGTTATATTGATGTGCTCGAGGTTTGGTTGTAAACAAAGCGATGCTAGACACGGGAGAGAGGTCAAGTCGGACGATAGCCTAAAAGCAGCGCCGGTCGAAAACAATTTGACCACGGTCTCGGAGTATCCTTTTGTTTGTTTACAAACATTGCGCGTCAAGCTTTACTCGCAGACTAAAAAAAATGGCAAGAGTGGTCATAGACACTGGTTCACAACGTTCATATACCCGTACTGAGGTACACTACCGGTCAAAATTGTGGGACCACCTACAAAATTTGTATTAAAATCGCGCTCGTCTTTAAAAGCGTCTATCTCCGTGAAAAATTGAGCTAGAAATATTTTGAAAAAATCATTTGAAAGAATATAAAATTTCGCGTCGAGATAGCGTGTGAGAAAGATCGATGTAATTTCAGATTTTGACGAATTTTCATTTCTCAAATTCAACTCGCTGCATGCTTTAGGGAAGTGACAGGAAAAATTTGGAACTTTGCTCGAATGAAGCCTGAGGTCTCAGCTTTAAATTAAGACCAAGAACACTCAAAACTTCTTATTAGTTTTCGAGTTAGGACTTTATTTCTTAAGCGACGCAAGAAAGGTTTTTGATGCGGCGGATCGACAGTTCGCTCGACTCGTTCGCGTGATTTTAATACAAATTTTGTAGGTGGTCCCACAATTTTGACCGGTAGTGTAGCTAAAGCTTTAGGTTATGTTTCTTGCGGAGAACAAGAAATAATACATTCTTTGTTTGGCGGAGTAAAGTCTGGACAGGAAAAACACGATATATTTTCGATACGCATGGAAAAGTCTGATACTACGTACGCGTGTAATTTTTCGGTCATGACTCAAGTTACAATTTTGTGATAACGTTACGAGTATTAAATACGATACGTGGATTGATGAATTGCGTATCAACAATATTACTTTAAGCGACGTCGACATTAACGATGGCCCTATAGATGTACTTATCGGCGCGGACGTAGCGGGTAAATTGATGACAGATAAAAAATATACTTTGAAAAATGATCTGACAGCTTTCGGAACCTACTCAGGATGTACGGTAATGGGTAAATAATTGCCAAAACAATCTGATAGCATTATAATGCTCAAAACAATGTTCGTGCAAGAGGCCAATATATCTGACTTGTGGCGTTTAGACGTTATAGGTATCACAGACCCTATTGAAAAATTAGAGAAAACGGTAAGAGACGAAAAAACGCGGGAATTTTTTATACAAACTGCGAAACTGAATTCAGATAGTCGGTATGAGGTTCGATTGCCGTGGGTGGAAGATCATGCACCTATATCAAGTAACTATGATATCTCCCTCAATAGGTTAACGAGTACTATTTAAAAACCTAATAAACAGAATCTTTATGAGGTATATAATGATATTTTTAACAGTTGGCTCGACGAGGGTATCATTGAAAAGGTTTCTACTTCTGAAGTAAATGAGCAAAGCCATTATTTACCGCATCGCCCTCTGCTTAAAGAACACAGTACGACAAGAATAAGACCCGTGTTCGACGCGTCCACTTGCAACAATGGGTATCCGTCGTTGAATCACTGCCTTGAAAAGGGGCCGAACTCAATTGAACTCGTTCCCTCAACCTTAAATAGATTCCGCGAAGGGGAAATTGGTGTCGTATCAGACATTAAAAAGGCATTCTTGCAAATAGCGTTAAATGAAATGGACAGGGATTTTTTACGCTTTATTTGGATTTCAGAATAAAAAATTATTGTGTTCCGCCATTGTCGCGTAGTTTTCGGTCTCGCGTGTAGTCCGTTTTTACTAGCGGCTATTATCGAGCTACATTTTTTGGCAGCCTCAGAGAGAAACAAGCGAAACACAAGAGTTGAATGGTCTAGATAAACAGTTCAAAAACTAAAAAATTCCTTTTACGTCGACAATTGTGTTACGAGTGTAAATTCTGAAAAGGAGCTAACTACGTTCATTCGCGAATTTACCGCAGTCATGACTTCGGGTGGTTTTGAGCTGCGCGGTTGGGAGAGCTCATGAGATTCTATGGAAAAAGTATCAACAATGGTCTTAGGCCTGATGTGGAATAGACAGAAGGATAGGATATTGATTAATCTGACGTTTCGAGAGAACGTTATTCCAAAAATTGTTACCAAACGATTTATTTTATCCGTAACTCACAAAATGTTCGATCCTATTGGAATCACCTGCCCAGTTTGTTAGTAGCCAAAATTGATTCTTCAGACTTTGTGAGAAAAGAAAATAAAGTGGGATATAGAAATTCAAGGTCAGGAAAAAGATGAATTTTGTCGCTGGGTAAATGACTTGCATCTACTAAGCGAGCTAGACATTCCGCGAAACCTAAATCAAGGTAATTTAACATTATACGTATTTGGAGATGCGAGTGTTTTAGCGTATGCTGCAGCTGTTTTTGCACGTGTTGAACAGGATAACATAGTTTCAGTTCAACTGTTGAGCGCTAAATTAAGATTAGCTCCGAAAGAGGCAACAATTCCACGCCTGGAATTGATGGCGGCGACTATAGCTGCAAGGCTTGAAACGACTGTAGCTCAATCGCTAACTCGAGAAGTTTTACGAGTGAATTATTAGACAGAATCGACCACTATCTTGGCGTGGATCAGTCGCAATATACAATGGGAAACTTTTGTGTGGAATAGAATAAAAGAGATCCGTTCACTTAGCAAGCAAGATCAGTGGAGACACATACCGAGTGAAATTAATCCCGCAGATTTACCTTCAGGTGGTTGTAGCCCTTCACATTTAGTACAGTCAAAGTGGTGGTTAGGTCCAGATTGGATTTATAAACCAGAATCGGAATGGCCGACTTCAAAACAAATTGTTGATGAGGAAGAGGTGAGACACGAATGTAAAAAAGCGGCGCTAGCACAAATGGTCAATGTTGAAAATAAAGATTTCAAGGCAAGCGATCTTTTCTCGTTTTACAGTAAACTCATTCGGTTTTCAGCGTGGGTATTTCGTTTTTCAAAGAATCGTAGACTCGAAGTCGTGAAAAGGAAAGCATTAAAGGCTGGAGGTCATGAGGGCGAGTTCCCTGTTATCGAGTATACAAAAAGTAGTGAACGACGGGGATTACATCTAATATTTGAAGAGATTAAAGCCGCCGAGACAAGATTGTTTAAATATTTGCAAACAAACATGTTTGCGAATTCGAACAAAGACAAATTGTTTTCCTTCAAAACGTTTTTGAACGAATATGGTTTGTACGTTTTGCAAACTAAGATCTCTAATCGAAAAGATGACCCATCATTTTTGAATCCCATTATTTTAGATAATAATAGTGAAATTGTTAAAATGTTAGCGAGAGAAACTCATGAGAGGCTAGGTCATGTCGGTGCCTTAATAATTATTAGCAATTTGCGCGAACGATCCTGGATTATTTTTTTGCGAAAAATTATCAGATCTATTATGTTGGACTGTATAGTTTTTAGAAAGCAAAAAGCTGAACGCATGGAGAGTGAAGCACCGCCTTTACCTCTCAATCGAGTTCGCGATGCCGCAATTTTCGAGATATTAGGCATAGATTTTGCCGGACCTTTGTTCTTGAGAGAAGGGGGGAAGGCGTGGATTTGTATCTTTACATGCGCAGTGTACAGAGCAGTACATTTTGAACTTACAACTTCGTTAGATATTGAAGGATTTGCAGAATGTCTACGTAGATTTGTGGCAAAAGTCGGCCGGCCGAGTGTCATATATTGCGACAACGGCACCAATTTTCTGGGTACGAGAAATACGTTTAACAGTTTGATTAGCAAAATATAATCAAATACAGTTCAGCGGTGCAATTTGAGTGGCTTTTTAACCCACCCACAGCATCGTGTTAGGGTGGGTGTTGGGAGAGGCTTGTGGGTGTGCTAAAAAATATATTGCGAAAAGTGTTGACTAAGGCTAGTTTATCTTATGAAAATTTAACTACCGTATTATGCGACGCACAAGCGATTATAAACTCGCGCCCCTAACTTACATTTCCGAAGACCCTAACGACCCAAAACCCCTGACACCGGCGATATTTTTGCATGAAATCCGTGAGATTGGTGTCCCTGACTGTGATATGTTGTATCGCTCCAAATTAAATGTTAAACTGAAATATAGGCAAAAGATTATTACCGACCTTCGCGCAAGATTTCGTATCGAGTATCTGAGTCAGTTGGTACTAAAAGGTGGTAAAAAAGAATCTCGGGAAATCAAGATCGGAGATGTTGTTTTGAGCGGTGACGATACACACAAGCGGATGTATTGGCCACTTGCGCGCGTCACGGTTATGATACCTGGTCGCGATGGAAACTGTAGAGTATTTATTCTAAAACCTCAAAAGGGCTCGCTTAAAAGACCGATTCAAAGGCTTCTACCCACTCGAAATATCACAGAAAACAGGCGAATTAGGTGAGAATTTACGAAAAAAGGCAAAAGATGTAAATATTGGCAAAAACAAAAATTGTACTACGTTAGAAAGTGAAATAGGAAAAGATTGTATTACGAAAAATAAAGAGTATTCAACGTAACTCTCCCCCCACTCCTCTCTCACTCGGCTGACCTAAAAACTCTGAAGTAGGTAATTTTCTGACAAACTTGTTTGGTCTCGCGTTTTTGGATCCATCCAATGTAGAAGATTGTTATGCAACTAGATATGGATAAACGATTGAAAAACCAAAGCGTTTTATTCCATAAAAGATTGATATGTTTAATTCACCGTTTATTGTACTTTGTATTTACAAGTGGAAGTAAATATATCTGTGTAATAAATTATAAGTTTATGTGATTCTCTCAGTGTAATTCTATAATTATTATTTTCAATTTTTCGAAATATGCGAGAAGAAGACACATTTTGGAATAAATATGAATATTTTCCAAAAGGGGGGAGGATGTCGCGACCGGAAGTAGATTTTTTTATATGATTTTGCGTACGACAGATTTGCGCATGCACGGGCCTCGGAAGAAACCGAACGACGCGAGGAGAAAACGGGCAGACTAGCTTGAGATGCGAGTGAGAGAACATGTTCGGGTGCACGGAAAGATTCTAGAACGAACCAAATCCGCTGCTGATTTCCTGTAAAAGTTTGAGCAATGAAATAAAGGTGTTGTTGTAATTAATTACCCAAAAAATCGTGAGAGTGTTTATTTCGAATTGAACCTGTACACAAAACCCGTCATTTATCGGCCATGTGTTGTGAATGGGTAAATGCAGTAAAACTCAAAATATGAAGAAATAACTAATTGAAAGTGTTTTACTAGGAATCTGTATCATCTTTGGAGATGGTAACGATCAATCAGAAGAGAAATTTTTTCACACACCGTGAAAATGGAAATCTACAATATCGATCAAAGTTATCTCCTCTAATACAGAAAATCTTTAACGTCTTGTCAGACTAGATGGAGCTATAAATTAAAAAAAAAATTAATTAAATTTATTCTTTTTTCTGGATAAATTGAATTAAAATTTTTTTCAATGTATGGCATAACAAATTTGTAGGTCTTCTTTGATTGAATAACTTTTGTCTCGTAATTTTTTTTCGAACGTTGTGTCGTTTCTTAAAAAAAATTATTTTTTATTTTTAATGTTATTTTTTACGATTAAAATAAAAACTACGCGTCCCATCAAAAAATGACAAATAAACTCTTGTAGCTGTTTTTTAAATGAACAACTTGTCTATTCATTTCTTTTTTCGTAGCTTGCTTGCGTCGTTTGTCCAAAAAATTATTTTTATTTTTAATGTTGTTTTTTATGCATAAAACAAAAACTACCCGTCCTATCAAAAAGTGACTGATATGAAATTTTTAATCTTTTTTGGGTGCACAATTTTTGTTGGTTTTCGCAGCTACAGAGGAGATATTCAAAAGATGGGGCGTCCCAGAAATCGACTTGTTCGCATCGGCGGACTCAGCCGTAGTCAAGAGATAGGTGTTTGCTTCTCCCAGTCTAATGCGGGGAGGGAAGCACCTCTGACAATTCCCAGGCTAGACAGGGTCTTGATAGATTTAACAACCAGCCAACCACCTCGGTAAGTAGACCGACTCGTTCTGAAAGTGTGAAATATTGGGTGTGGGGAGAGTTAGTTGAAGATTGGTCTCCTCACAAAAAGGATCTTGTTAAAGAAAGCTGGCGACAATCGAAAATTCAGACATACAAAGCCCCTTTGCGTAGATGCATCGAGTGGTGTGATAAGAATAATATTGACTCCGGAAGTCCTCAGGGAGGGACTTAGCAAGATTCTTAACTAACCTATTCATCACTCAGGGACTTTCTTATAATACTACCCTTGTTCATAAATCAGCTGTCACCACCTTCTGCTCTGGGAGATCTTCACTAAGATTATCCTCGGACTTTTGGGTACGCCAAGTTCTGAAGGTGATTTCAATCGCAAAACCTAGAGATCCGACTCCCTTAATTTGGGACGCTCAGATACTTTTGGATTGGCTAGCTACACGATCAACTAGCTTGACTTTTTTCGAAGTTTCGAGAAGAACGGCATCTTTGCTTCTACTGGCATCTGGACGCCGTATACATGACCTGACTCTTCTAAAGATATCAAGGGACTTTCTCCCAAATCTAGGAAATGAAATCATTCTTTGGCCAGCGTTTGGATCAAACACTGATAGAGCTAGTTTCCGACCATCAGGATGGAAACTTTCCAAGCACCCTAACATATGGTTATGCCCTGTTACATGGATTAGAGTCTTACTCAAGAAGTCTGAAGAAGGAAGAGCAAAATAGAAGCTGGATTACCTCTTCATCACTGCAACGGGACCGGTAAAGGCGGCTACTAGAACAGTTATCGAAGGATGGATTCGTTCGATCTTAAAGGAAGCTGGCCTAAACGCTCCCCCAGGAAGTATTCGCTCTGCTGTTGCCTCTCGAGGATGGTTAGACAACCTACCAGTCCAGGATATATTAAATAGAGGAAATTGGAGATGTGCTAGACTTTCAGTCGTCATTATTGTAAACAGGTCGTTGGTACGAGTCAGGGCAGTTCAAGTTTGCTTTTCTCCAATTTTTCACCAATGTGAACTGTAAGTTACTTTTTATTAATATTTTACTCAGTTAAAACAAAAATTCACTATGTTCTACTTTTTTTTCAACAAATAATTCTCAAGATGATCTCTAACGGTTGTCTTATTCATTAGCGACAGAACTAGTTTCTTTAGGTTTTCTTTCTTATAACATCACATAGCGTTGAGTGGTCACCAGTAGATAACAAACACGTCTCTCGTAGGGATGCCGTGTATCGGCCAAGAAGCATATAATGCTAGTGTTTTGAATTAAAACAAAACACGTATTATGTGCTGAAAGCCGATACACGGCATCCCGGTAAAGGTGTTCGCACAAGAAAATCCTTTGCAGTGCGCTGGAGACGTCTCACGGACGTGCCGTCCGCACACAAACTCATAACGCCAACCAATCGCGTGCAACCTGTCGTGCTTCTGCCTTCCGAGCGGTGACGCACGCAAGTACCTCGCTACTTAAACTAGTTCGCAACGCACTTCAGTAAGTGCTGCCACAGACGGTAGCAGCACGGCAGGTTGCACGTGATTGGTTGGCGTCATGTGTTCGTGCGCGGATGGCACGTTCGTGAGACTTTACCAGCCCAATGCAACGGATTTTCTTGTGCGAACACCTTAAGGATCTTACTGGATGAGATCCGCTATGAAGGTAGACGGCGTTGCCGCACTCCCTGGTGACCACCATGAGTTGAAAGGAGGCGGAGAATGGGAAGAGAGAGTAAGGTAGATAAAGGCGAGTACACAACAGCTTCTCTCATAGGGATGCCGTGTATCGGCTTTCAGCACATAATACGTGTTTTGTTGTAATTCAAAACACTAGAAATACTCTTGCACAAATGTTAGAATCGGACATAATTAAATGATTAAGAATTTCCGGGGAAGTGATATAATATTATTTACCGCGATTTCGCTGGGAGCGGGAGCAATTTTTCAGATTAGCACCCGCTCCCAGCGAAATCCTGCGGTTGTCCTTATGATAAACTTTTAACTATATATATATGCGTATTTTATTCATAACAATATGCAGCAGTTGGAACCTGTTCAAGAATAATTGTGAAAGATTACAAAAAAAAAGTTTTTCAAGATTCATAGGGAAATTAAAGATTATTTTTTATTTTGAATAATTAATTTCACGAAAATATTTCGAAAGATTTCAAAAGATTCCCAAAATTGTCAAAAAAGAGTCTGGAAGATTTCAAGGAAATTTTTTTAAGTTTGTAGAATTTTTGTAATATTTTAAGAAATATTCGAATCTGTTAAAAAATATTTAGATGTTTTAAAAAAATTCCAAAATAATTCAAAATTTGAAAAGATTTACAAATTTTGTTAACAGAATGTAGATTTTTGAAAATTTGGAAATTTGGAAAGGTTCAAAGATAATACAAAATTTTCTTGGTATTTCTCCAAAAAATATTCTTTATTTGGAAAACATAATTTTAAGGGAATAATTAAAGTATAAATGCATTCAATTAAAATTTTGTTAATTAAAGTGTGTTAATAGCATTCATTTCATACGTTTAAATTATTGAGCTTTTGAATAAAAAAATTGTTAATTTCAATTTTAAAAGTTTATAGTTAAATAGTTTTAAAATTTTATTGGCCTTGCGAAAGAGGCCGAGGAAAGAATTATTATCAGTTTGTTTTTTAAGTTATATAAATATAATTTTCCTAAGATTCTTGAGAAAATTCAAAGAGATGTTTGAAGATTTCAGATGTATTGAAAAACAATCTAGAAAATTTGAAAGAAAATTTGTTTTCATTACAGCATTTTACAGAATATTAGAAATAACTCGATTCCTTTTATGAGATATTTAAGACATTTAGATGTTTAGAAGAATATACAAAATATTTCATAAATTTTTAGAAATCTTTTCAAATTTCAAAATATTTCTAATCTCTCTGAAACTTCTAAAATTCCTGATTATATTTTAAACAGACTTAGAATTTGGAAAAATCTTTCAGAATTAAAAAAATTGCCTTAAAATCTCACCGATTTTTTCCCACATTTTTAGAAACATTTTGACATTTTCTTTGAAAATTAATTTGTTAAATTAATCTTTTCAAATTTAAAATTATTTTTAAGTCTTTTCAAAACTTGTAAACCTTATAAATATCTTTAAAAAATGATTCGAATTTCTTTTTAATTTTGCTAAATTGAAAAAATTGCCTTAAAATCTTCCAGATTCTTTTTTGACAATTTTGCAAATCTTTCAAAATGTTTTAAAATCTTTTTAAATATTATCTGAGAATTAATTTTTCAAAATAAAAAGGATTTGAAATTCTGCTAAAAATCCTAAGAATTATTTTCCAATCTTTTTAAAACTTCTAACGATCTGTTGAAACAATTCGTTTTTCCTAAAATTTTTCTAAATTCTACAAAATTAAAAAAATTTCCTTAATATTTTCCAGATTCTCTTTCGACATATTTTGAAATCTTCAAAATTCAAAGTTGTCAGTACCGGTAATTGTTTGGTTACCGCTACCGGCGAGGTAGCAAAATGTTAAGAACAGAATTATTTTCCAATTCTAATAGGTTTTTATAATTAAATTTTGCTCTTTTATCAATACTTCTTAGAAATATTAAGAAATCTATTTCATTTTTTAAATGACTTTTAGTCTACAGTATTATAATTTTAAATCTTTTGATTATAAATTATTCAGATTCAAAATTTTGCGCTTTTCGAAATTACACTTATTACACTAATTTTATTAAACTAATTTAATAACACTACACAAAAAAACCGTTTTAAAATATCAAAGACTAAAAACACATTTTTTATTTTCAAATTTAGTTTCCAAACGATAAATTGGATTTTATTTTATTTCGACTGATTGCCTTTTCAGGAAATTATAAATAAATAAAAAAATTTTAATCGTCTTGAGAATCGACACCTCTGTTATTGAAAATATCTATAGCCATTACTTTTACTCATATTAGAAAAGCACCTTTTTTCATCATCAGATTTTCAATACAAAAGCCTTTTTTTTGGCTTGCTTGAAAATTGGTCAAATACTGTAACTTTATACGTATATTATCATCATTACTTGCTACAGTAGTGATTTTTCTTCGATAAGAGATCACAATTGCTGTAAACCTATCAAAGTTCTACAAAAAATAAGCAGAAGCCAAATATGAAGGGAATACTTACAAATGATAAATTTAATAATTTTTCCGATTACATTTCGTTATTTTTAAAATATCTTCTAAAACAATTGACCAGTACCTTAAACTTATTTTTCGTAAGATTTTCATATAATAATTCAGTAAACAGATGGTCTATCTTTTGTAGTAGATACGGCATAATTAAATATGTAACAAGTTAATTTTATAAAATAACAATAACGGGGTTTCGAATATTATGTTGTTTACTTAACTATCTACTTATTTTTTTTAAATTCGTCCTTAAAATCCTTGAAAATGTATTTGTTATACACTGCTTGTAGTAGCACATTAATAATAAAAAGTAATATATTTTCAACAACAAATTCTTTGTTCGGGGATTTATTATTTAAATTTTAGTAATTATAGTTTAAAAAACGTATTTACTACAACCAAAAATTAAACATGTCTTTTTTATTGCAAAAGAAACGTCAAAGCTATTTAATTTTGCACTTTTAAATTGTGCGGGGGATCACGGAGCCAATGAATGCTTATTCCATGCAGTCTAGCAGGTAACGGATGCAAACAAGCCTCCCTAGTAAACTACGGCGATTATCCCGTTACCAGCTAGGAAACTGACATACAAGTAACAATTCCTCTCATAACATGTGAACACTTAGGAACTTTTCACGATAGTAACAGGTTAGCTGGGTGAGCGATCAGGGATTGGTAGAAAATTAATAATTTGATTAGTTGACATATTTGCTATAATTCAGTAGTGAAAAGTAGCTAATTGCTTGATGCAAATAAATAATTTACTTAGGACTGTACATAATAATTACAAAAAGGTTGTTAAAATGGAAAACATGAAAAATGGAACATTCGAGAGAAAAGTTTAATGAAATAACCCAGCAAAAAAAAAGCATTGATACTTATTGTGTCGAATTAACATTTTTGTAATGCGCGTAAATCCCGTTTTCTGATTCGTTTAAGCGCATTGAGATGAATGCAGATGAATTGAGACAGCGCGAATTGAATGCGTATGAATTCATATGAATGCGTAGTCAAGGTCAATTAGAAAAAAAAATGAATAAATAGTGCATGCGTCAAGACTTGAAACAGCGATCCCTCGTCTATCAGTCGAGAGTACCCGCCACTGAGCTACGAGGGAATTTACTAAACATTTACAATAAATTCTATATGCCCCGCATGTTGGTTTTCCTGTTAAGGATCAAATTGTATAATCAACACTTGCTGAAATTCGCCGTGACGCGTTGGGGCGAATTCAAGTGTGTATTTTACTCTCGCGAATTCAGACGCATTGACCAATGTTAAGGCTTTTGCGTGCTGACGCATTGAAGTGTATTTGCTGACTTTAGTCTTTGGCACCAGCATATTTGTACGTATAGAAAAATTCAAAATTGAAATACCATCTTCACGAATTTACACGCATTGGCACATAGGCCAATGCGTAAACGTGAAGTAGCCTGCCTCAATTTGAAAACATTCACTTCTAACTTTTTAAACAAATTTAAGGCCATGTAATCGTAACCTAAATTTTTTTAAACTTTTTTGTCAAAATCAACTTACGTTCACACAAAACGCGATATCGAGTTGAAAATTTGGGGAACGAAATATGAAGCACTAAGAAACGCGGGTCTGGTCCTAAATTTTTATAAGTATAAAAAAAATGTTTATGACAAAATTTTGTTTTGCTTTTTTCATCATTATAAAAATTTAGGACCAGACCCGCGTTTCTTAGTGCTTCATATTTTGTTTCACAAATTTTCAACTCTATATCGCGTTTCGTGTGAACGCAAGTTGATTTTGAAAAAAGTGTGAAAAAATGATTTGAGGTTACGCTCACATGGCCTCAAGAAAAATAAGCATTTTTTAGAATCTTTAAACTACAACTGATCAATGGATCAATCAATCAATGGACTCATCCGTTGTTTTTTCACCGAGTTCTGTTTTCGTTTTACAAAATTTGTTTCGGTTGTCTTTTCCTTATTTTCCATAGAAGATTACAATTCTTTAGCAAAACTTCTGAAAATTATTTGTATTAAATAAACATCAGCTTGACTAAGTATGAGCTTGAGTGCCTAAATAAGGTTATTGTAATTTTGCAGCTTTTCTCCTTATGCAAAAGGTACTTTGAGGTCTCTCTAATTCAAAATTGGTAAAATTGAATTAATTACTAGTGAAATTTTACAGAATCGATTAGCGAAAAGTGAGCGATCAAAAATTATTAGAAAATAACTAATTCGATTAGTCGAGATATTTCCTAATTCAATAATGGAAAGCTACTAATTGCTTGATAAAAATAAATACATTTACTTATGACTGTAAATAATAATTAAAAAAGGTTCTAAAAACGGAAAACGTGAAAAATAAAAATGTTTAATAAAAGAACACGATGGTATAGCATTCTCAACTCTACTGAAACAATAAGAAGGCCACATTTTACACATTTAGATTCTTCCTGCGCTACATTTTTCTAATTTGCCATAGAAAATTTTAATTATTTAGCAAACTTTGTAAAAATTATTTGCCTTGTATAAGGATGAACTTGAGTGTCTAAACAAGTTTATTTTTGTTGTATAGCTTTTTTTTCTTACGTAAAAGATACTTTATCGCTTCCCTGAATCAAAATTTTTAAAACTTAACTTTTTTCTATTGAATTTGTACGGATTTTATTAGCGAATAGTGGGCCACTAAAGATGAATAAAAAACTACTAATTCGATTAGTCAAGATATTTCTTAATTCAGTAGTGCAAAACAACTAAATGCTTAGTAAAAATACATAAACTTATTTAGGGCTGTATATGTAAAGTAATTAAAGAAAGGTTATAAAAATGGAAAAAGTAAAACATAAAAAAACTTAATAAAATAATGCGATGGTGTAACATTTTTAACTCTCTTGAAACAATAAGAAGGCCCCCTATTCTGAAACTGCAAAAGTGAGCTAGCCTGTTCACATTTTCAAAATTAAATTACAATGGTTCAATGGGCACAACAAGTTTTATCTGGCGTGATTATTAACAAATTTGCAAAAAAATGTAATATGCTTGTTGATGGTTTTTATTTATAACAATTGTTATAAAAATGAAGCAAGAGAGTTTATGAACAATAAACAATGTTATTAATAGTAGGTATAGGTTTGGCAACAGCTTCAGGGAAAATTATGTCACTGGTTAGACTGGATGATTTCCTATTATCAAATGAAAAGTCTACTTCTTTCACCTTCTAAACAAAAGGTGTCTCGGGGACCTCTTAGTGTGTACAGAGATATTAGTGGCGAGTGGACTACAATACAAAATATGGATTTTGAATTTATCTACATATTAATTTAATCCAAACAAGTATTCAACTGAAACAAATTACGTCAAAATCCATTAACATAATATTTTAGTTGAATGGATATGCATTTATCTTAGTGAAATATTTGTTTGATTGGAAGAAATATTTGTTTGGAATGGTCTCCTTCGTGTTCTACATTGAAAGAAAAATGTCTCCGAAGCAAATGAATAATTGTTGGTTTAACAAAATAATTATTTTATTGAAATAAATGTTTATTTCTTATGAATAATTTGACATCACTAACCAAATGAAACATTTATTTTAACTGAAGAAATAAATATTTATGCAAGCATAATATTTTATTCATCTAAAGAAATACTTCATTTGTGTAAGTGCATCAACTCTTTGTATCAAATAAATACATTTTTAACTTAATTAATATTCTTTTGAATTAAACAACGATCTTTTTCATCTCTTTTCATTTCTTTACATCAGGAAAAGATATGTGTGTGGTTCAAATACAAATTACTACTGTGAAACAATATTTTCGTGAGGGATCGTTCGCATATTGCGTAACACGTTTCTCTCTTGTTTAAATAAAGACAAGAATGAAAATTGCGTGATGTTAAGGACAAACATATATAAATAAAAGAAAAGCGCATTACATAATACTTGAACGGGCCCTGATGCTAAGAAATAGGATTCAAGTAAATGCATTTACTTGGTTCCAAACCTTCTTTTTCGGTTTATATACAATGAGAAAAATGTTTGTTCGCATCAAACAAATTATTTCTTTGATATAGGGTCAAACAAATTATTGTTTGATTCAAACAAAATTTTTGTTTGTCCTTATGTATTTGGTTCAATAAAATTTTTGGTTAGTTTAAATAAATCTATTTTTTAAATTAAGTAAAGTTGTTGTTTACGTTAAATATATATTTTTTTAATTAATTATAGATTTTGTTCATGTGAAGTAAATCTTTTTCTTTTCACACTTAACCTCAAACTTGAGCATTCTTTATAAAAATAGTGTATAAGCTTGATAATATGTTTTTTGTTAATTATAATTATCGTTCTATATGTAAAAGCAGAAACACTTATTGAATGCGAATGTTTACTTCTGTTTAAATACTAATTGTGCTTCTCATTTCTGAATCAAACAATCGTAAAATATAATAATTAGAAATGAACGAAAGTTAGATATTTGAATTGAACATATATTAGATATTCTCACTTCAACCACGAGCTAACTTCACTTCGTTGAGTGCTGAGGGGGAAACAATGGTCCAAATGCATGGGATTCGGTTCATTTTTGCCCTATTTTACTAGAGCATCTTCGTAAAATCTAATTTTTTCTATAGTGTATACGAAAAGTAGTTTTGATTTTTCAAGAACTATTCAATGAAATAATAAAATGATAATGATTATTATTTATTACGAAGATATGACAGAAATAATGTTTTGTGCCATGCATTTGATCCATTGCACATGCGCACTGGCGGTTGCCATGTCAACGATGTCAACACGCGTTGGAAGTTTTGATCTTGCGTATCGAACGAACATAAACAAACGAACATAACCTTCATATGCATCGAGATGTCAAAATATAAAATACGGGAGTGGATACAACAAGTGACTGCAAAAACAGCTCTGCGCATGTGCACGATCTTGCTCTCAAGTTATCATTCATGGCAAGCATTAACGAATTCTTGGACGTCGCTCGTCCCACCTCTGCTCACCAAACACATAGGGTGATACCGCTCCTTACTATTCCTTCGTGGTATACAGCGATAATCACAAGCGATAAAAAACATTATCGATTTCATAAATCATCTTTATAAAGAAAGTA
Source organism: Andricus curvator (assembly GCA_932195095.1). Classification (NCBI taxonomy): domain Eukaryota; kingdom Metazoa; phylum Arthropoda; class Insecta; order Hymenoptera; family Cynipidae; genus Andricus; species Andricus curvator. The sequence goes on along the minus strand of CAKNYM010050465.1, from coordinate 187,256 downwards.
GGTTAGAAATGAAAAAGACTTACTCTCCTGCGAAATCTTCAATTATATCCAAGGTAAAGCCCCAAAATTCAAGTAGTTTCAATACTAGAGATATTGCGTCAATTTTTTAATAAATTTCAAGTTTTCCAGTAGATCAGAACCGTTAGAATCACACAACACCGAAAAAAAGAACAATGCGATCAAATCCATTAAATCAATCAAACATAAATCAATTTAGATTTTAGGTTAGTACCGCAGGGAAACCTGCCGGCAACGCCTTAGCACGCCTAGCGGCATTTTTTAGCACTGCTTTGCATTATATTTTTTGTTTTAATGAAATAAATATTTATATGAATTCAAATAAACGAATTTTAAACTAATGCATTGTTTAATAAAAGCCAATTTTTGGTTTAAATCAAACAATTTGTACTAAACAAATTATTTCTTCCAATCAATAAGGCAAATATTTTTCATTTTTTTTAAATAAAAGAACCTTTGTTTAATTCGAGCAAAAAATTTGTTTCTTTCTGTGATATGAATTCAAACAAATTTTGTTGTTTGATTCAAGCAAACATTTTTCTGAGTGTACTAATATTAATAAATTTATTCGAGACTTAATATGAATTGTATATTCAATTCAATCCAAGCAGACAAATTTTAATTAAAACAGTTGAATTTTCCAGCAAAAATGATGAATTTAACAACATAGTCAAATTTTAAATGAAATAATAAGATTTTCGACCCAAAAAGAAGAATTTTTAAAAATTAGAAGGATTTGCTACCAAATTGTTGAATTTTCAAGCCAAAAAGAGGAACTTGCTACAAAACCTGCAACCGATGCAGGTCCATCTTTCGCTAAATTCACAAACGTTGTTAAAATTTATCATCAGGAAACCTACTAAATGTTCGTAACCTTACTTCCACTGCCCCCCCCTTTCATTGACCGCAATTTTTGGTGCGACCCTCTCCCTCTCAAATTGGTAACATAGTTTATGGACGGCCCCTAAGCTGCGATTGACTGACATTTCAAAACAACCGCAAATAAAATACAATTGGAAGTTATTCAACGGGAACACTGTGAATTATTAGCTTTTACCAAGATGTCACATTCGAAGTATACTAATATACTATAGTATATAGTATAATATACTATACTAATATACTATAGTAATAGTATAGTATACTATACTAATATACTATATACTATATATATATATATATATATACTTATTCTGGGAATATATTCACCCACCCAAGAGTACTTAATCAAAAAATTTATAGACCACGATTATCACCCCTTTCCAAGTGATGAGGGGTTGAAATTTTCCACTCCAACGCCTGCACGGGTATTTTCAAAAGCCTGTAACTTCCTTTTTATTTTAGCGATTAACATTAATTATGAGGGTCTTCAGAAGGTTATTTTTTATTCTTTCATTCTATTCTATTAACGAAAAAAATGAAAAAAATTTTGAGCATTTTTTTTAACAATTTAATTGTTTATTTAAATTTTTTTTCGCAATTTAGGGTATTTTTTTTAATAGTCTTAAAAGAAAGCTTGACTTTTTGGCTTCAAAAAAGGTAAAGTAAAAAATTGGTCCAGTGAATAGTTTCCGAGATATAGGCCCGGATGTGAAGGCAGTCAAAATGCTCGTGCTCAGATGCAATCCTTTAGTATTCCTCAGACTAGTTTGCAAGTCTACCATTCTTTGAACGGGTTCTTTTTCTCTCTCTATTTACTACCTTCCCAAACCTCTTCTTCCGTCCTAGACTTTTAAGCCTCTTTTACAAACCTTATATTTTCCTCCTCTTTTTTTTCGTAGCATAACTCAGTATACTCCTTCGTTTTTCTGTTACATTCTTCTCGATTACTTTTCTCCATTTTCTTAATATTTTTAACTCCCTTCTTCTACTCTTTGCATTTCTTATTTCATCCACTTTTATCCCCTTCTTCCCTAACTGCTTCTTTGCTTATGTACTCTAATGCTCTATTTATTTCTCCTATCATTATTTCCATCTCTTCGTTTACGTTTCCCTCTCCCATTTTGATATTCTTGACCTTTTCCTTAACCTGTTCTTTTTCTTCTATAGATCATTCCCCTCTTCCTGTTCTGTTTTCCTTTACTTTCTTTCTATCCTTATTCTTATCACTCTTTCTCCCTCTAATGTCGCTATTATGGGAAAGTGATCTGAATCTATATAATTCCCTAGCTCTAGTTTCTTGACCTTCTCTCTTACCTCGTCTTCCACCATCCATCCAATCTTCTTCATCCTCTTTAAAAATTTCTTTCTCTCCCCATTCAATATTTTGTCCTTGCAATTTCTTCCTCGCTCTCCTCCCCATTCCCACCCTCCTCTATCTCATGTTCTCACAATCAAATCTTCTCGTATTATAAGCTCAATTTCTTCTTTATTGTTCTCCATCAGTTGTCTTATCTCCTCCTATTTCTTCTGCATATCGCTGTTGACATACACCCCCAATATCTTTCACCTCTCTCCCCCCGCCTTTACCTCTTCTTATGTTAATCCTTCTTTTTGTTCTATCATTTCTTTCCTGTTCTCCCCTGTCATACATTACTTCCTTACTCAAATCATCATTCATCCCATTACTCTACCTATTTATTCTTTCTCTTTGCATTTTGAACATGCCATCTGTAACCTCTTGGTAACTTCCTCTCACCCTTTCCCATCCCTTTTTGTCTATCCGAGTCTCCATCATTACTACTACATCCCATGGTTCCAAATTTCTAATAAATTCCCTACCCTTTGTTTCCTCTGTCCCAATCCCACCATATACTTTCTATCCGTAGCCTCCCACTATTCTCCCATACTTAGCACTTCCTTTTCCTTCTTTCTTCTGTCTTCTGCTACTTTATTCAACTTATACTGCATATTCCTTTCTTCCACTGCCATTTTCTCTCTTCTTCCCCCTTCTTTTCATACACTTCGCACTTCCCATCTGATCTCAGACCCTTTATCACTATAATTATTCTTCAGTCTTCTCTCTGTTTCCTTTCTATTCTTCTTTCTATTTTTCTCAACCTTTGTATATCCTCATTCCCACTCTTCCCACCTCCAAACCCCGGGTTTGAGCTTTCTTTATTCTCTCTCCTACTTTCTAACTCTGCTACCTTTTTACTTGGCCCTTTCTGATTTTCTAGTCTATGTTCTGAAGTCTGCATTTTCTCATCTCTTTTCTAAGCTGGGCCATTTATTTTCTAATTTCTTGTTTTATTTCATCTCCTCTTTTCTACTACCTTCTTTCATTCCCTCTGTTATATTTATGTATATTTAATTCTCCATTTCATTTCAACATTGTTTTCTTTTTTCTCCGTATCATTCTATCCTGCTTCATTCTTATATTTTTCCGGTTGTGTTCCGAGAATTTCGGATTTTTTAAGCAGTAAAGGGAAAAGCAACAGCAAAGAGGAACGGAAAGTAGATCAAGAAGTGTTTAGGTTAAATCAAGGAACTCATTCATAGGAAGAGGGATAGGGAATATAGAGGAAGCAGTGAGAATAAGGTACAAGTAGGGTCCACCTTAAAAAATCCTAAAATGTAGAGAACACCACCGGAGAAAATAAGAACGGAATGGGCGAGAAAGATAAGGGGAAAGAGGAAGACAAAGTTGAAAATAGAGAGCCGGTAGGAAACAAAAATTTCAAGTTAGAAGAAATGGGCTAAATGATGTTGAAGCTAATAGAGATAAATGAAAAAAGCCACACGAAGAAAAATAGATATTAAAGAAGTCTATCTAGATATTACTAGTTAATATCTTATCGATTTAACTATGGGACAGAAATATAGATATTGAAGTAGAGCATCCATAGATGTTAAAAAGAATATTTTACCTGACAATACCCAAGATATTAAAGGGCAGAATCTAAGATATTCAACAAATATTTTTTAATTGTGCAAAAATTACCTGAAAAGCATGCCAATTTCTGTAAAATCCAAAAGGATTTTACATCGCACCACCAAAATTGTTAACGCAATATATAACCGAAAAACCACAACACACACGACGATTGCTCAAGATACGGACAAAGTGGCGTTAAAACCTTTTGACGCCACGCCGCACTTCAACGACATCGCTCCGATAAAATTTCGCTTTTTTAATATCTTAGATATTAGCGGTTAATATCACACATTTTATTCTTTCAATATGAACAGGAATTGCCCTTTAATATCTTGTATATTGAATAGAAGATATTATATATTTTACCGTCATATCTAATATATATTATGGTTAAATATCAAAGTTTTTAATATCTTCTTTCCAATATTTATTTTTCTCCGTGCAGGAGAAACGAGGAGAGGTGGTAAAACAAGAAATTAGGGACGAAATGGCTAAACTTAGGAAAGATATGAGAAAATGGGAAGAAGTTAGAGAAAATTTGGAAAAAAGGATGCAGATTTTAGAACAAAGAAGAAAAATGCAGGAAAAGCCTACTAAAAATGTAGCACAGTTAGAAAATAGGATACTGAAGATAGAAAGCTCAAAGCGGGAGTTTGCTAGTGGAGGAAGTGGGAATAAGGATAAGAAAAGTTTGAGAGAAATAGAAAGAAGCATATAAAGGAAGAAGAGAGAAGACAGAAGGAGAAATATAGTGATAACGGGTTTAAGATTAGAGGGGAAAAAACTGAAAGAAGGAGTGGAAGATGTGCTGAAAATGATAGATGGGAAGGTAAATGTGGAAGAAGTTTGAAGTGTAGAAAAGGAAGGGGGAAAAGGCGAGAAAATGTTACTGGTGAAAGTATAGAACTGAAAATATAAGAGGGAAATTATGACAAAGAAGAGGGCATTAAATAGAAGCTCGGAGAGGATAGAGGATGGTTTGACATGGGTTGGAAGGAATACGCACTATAAGTGAAGGAAAACTGCGAAATATAAGAGAAACGAAATAAGGGAAAAAGAACGTGGTTTGAGTATTGAAATGATGGTCAAAAATAAATGTGACTTTTTGGAAGAAAGGGAAATTTTTTCATTTTTTTTTCTCAAAAGGAAGCTTAGGTTTTTTCCTTTAAGATCTTTGAAGTTTAAAAAGTGGGATTTTTATTGTTTATTCATGAAAATACGCGATTAGTGGTTTTCGAAAATATACAAATTGTTTTGATGGTTTGCAACTCTTTTAATATCAATACAAAAAATGTAGCCTACTACAGTTTTGGCAGGTGGTTGCGACTGCGCGCCAATGTTCTAAACGATTATTTTCACAGGCAGAAAATTTTATTTCAGTTAGGTGTACTCTTAAAAACCACTCATTGCTTATTTTCATGAATAAACAATGAAAATCCCAATTCTTAACCTCGAAGCTCTTAAAGAATATAACCTAAGCTTTCTTTTGAGATAAAAAAAAGTTACTTTTTTCTCCGTTCGATCATTCTATTAAGTAATAGAAGGACAGCACGTCTTTCCAGTATAGGGCTTATATAAAATAATTGATACACATTTCAACTTATTTGTTTCCATCAATCAAATGGTTTATTAATATACTTTTATTAATACACTTTAATTATCAAGTCCGATATACAAAAACTTATTATCGTTTTTTATAAGCATTTTGTTGTTTTTCTTTAACTGTTCTGACTGAACACATATTCTTACTCGTTCCGAAACAATCCAAGAACACCATAAAATCATTGATATTGTGCATAATGTGCACTCAATCTTCTTCAACGTCTTCCTGATGCAGGAAAATCAGGACTTTCAGGATATTTTGTAGGATAACCATATGGAGTCGTCTCTTCTGAAAAAAGGCATTACGAAAATTAGTGATCTTATCAACTATTTTATAGTAGCGCCAGTTCTTTTTGAAAGAAGTTCGACATAGAGCTTACGTTTAAGCTAAACCTTATTTAATTACTAAGTAATGTAGAGTTTCTTACCAAAGGAATTGAACGAAACAGCCAGGGTAAACGACAGAGTACAAAGTCCTTCATTTTCCGAAGTGAAGGAACATGGTTTGATTTGAAGAGTTTCCTAAAGGCTCGAACTCCTGATGAATTCTAAAGGAAAATTTGCCTCGTTTCGGACTTTGTCCATCAATGTTTTCCCGCATATTATGCGCAGAGGTTTCATGCCGATCGCGTTAATTTTACTCCTGTCCTTTTCTTGACAGGTCCATGTCTCGCTACCGTATAGTACACTCGGTACGAATATAGAATTATGTATGGCCATTTTAGCTTTTTTTGATATGTTTTTATTTGTGAGGATGGACCCTACTCTACCGATAACCTGTCTACCCCTATTTATGCGCCTATCTAACTCCCCATCTATTTTTCCGTCGCTAGTGAATAGACTACCTAGATATACGTACTGGTCAACTTGTTCTAATCTCTCATCATTTATGACAATGTTGCATATTGTTTTCTCACTTTTTCCCTCAAACACCATGATTTTTGTTTTATTTACGTTAATTTTGAGTCCCATGTCCTTCATGCTTGTATTACGTTTATTCAATATTCTTTGCAAGTCCTCGACTGATTCTGCATTAACAATCTTGTCATCTGCGAAAGCTAACCCACGTACCTTGACTGTTTCGAGATCTACACCTTCTTCGTCGAAGAGTGCAGTTCTTAGACACTTATCCATGAATATGATAAATAGCCACGGAGACATAACGCATCCTTGTTTCACGCCTTGCATAATATAAAAACCAGTCACTCAGTTTCCCATTTACCCTTACACTTGCTTTACTACCTGTATATATTGTTTTTATTGCTTGTAGGAGCCCTCCATTTACTCCGTACTAATATGGTTACAATAATTAATAAGCAGTCGCTGATAAATGTCCAGGGATGGTCCGAAGGAATAACCCCTAAGCGGAGGCGTAAGAACCGTGCTGAAAGCTAAATGGCACCTGGGTGAGGTGTCTCAAACGGTGACTCTGGGATACCGGGCGACCTCTCAGAGTATGCAGCCTTATCCTTGCATACGGGTCTCTACATGGATGGAAGAACCCTTTTCCCTAGCTGCTTGTGGGAACAGCAATGCTCACACCAAACATAGACGTAGTAACTGCGGTTCAAAGCAATCGAACGCGCAGGGCTCCTGACAATGGGTCGGACAACAATGCCGACTATCCTAGAGCTGGGGGAGCCAATCAAGACGGAGTCAATGCCATTAACCGGCAGAATCTCATTACTTTTAAGTGGACGGATCGACTCAGGGACGACCTGCTAGAGTGCTATGATACCAGTATGGTCCCTGAACGAAATAGTTACATGGCGCGACTGCATACTCTGTGGTGCGAGAAACACCCAGAGCTCTCGCATTTTTCGCATAAGCGTCTGCGAAACCGTTCCGAGGAACTCCGGAAAAGGGATTATATAAGCGGAGCGCCTACTCAACCACAGCCAGAACAAGCCGGCAACAGAGAAAGAGAGGGTATACTGAGACCAACCGCGAGCAGGCATCCAATAGAGGAAGAGCGATCCTTCAGGACCTGGAGAAACATCAACATTCAGGTTTCTCTCTAGCCCAAAGATCTGGCTGAACTGGATGACGAGCTTCGTGGAGATTTTTCCGAAGAATCCGACCTCTGGACTATCAACTGTAGTGTGTATAATGCAGCGAGAGCTTTGGCAAATGTAAACCGTGAAACAAAACCAACGGTTGATCATAAGACCAAAAGATGAATGCATCAACTCAGCACAAAGATAGGCTGGGCAAGGCAGTACGCGTCACGCATTCAGTGTGTGATTGACTACATAACATCTGGAAGGACTTTTACTGCCAAGATCAGACAGTTCGCGCGCGAACTGCGGATCCTTCATCACACACTCAACAATTCAAAGCTGCTGACCATCAGGCAGCATATTGTTGACAGAATACGAGTACTACCTAACGCTAGAAGAAGTCTAGAACGGAGAGAGAGGTGGGTCAGAGAAAATGAACAGTTTTTGTCTGACCCATCTCGACTCTTCCAAGACCCTCCATTTACTGTTGTCCACCCGCCCACACCAGAGGAGGTCGAGGCATTTTGGAGAGAAGTCTACGAAGTCCAGCATCCACTGAAAGAAAACTGAAAGAATATAAATAGCTTCAAGGAGCTGTGCAGTGCCCTCATAACACCTGAGGAAGAATTCCTACCTATCACTACCGAGGAGGTGAAAAACGGATTAAGAGGCATGAAGAACTATTCCGCTCCGGGACCAGATGGTACCAAGACCTTCTGGTGGAAGTAGTTTCCTTCAACCCACCAGCATCTGGCCAGCATTTTCACCTCATATCTGAAGTCGGAAGAGCCTATTCTGGAGTGGTTGGTGAAAGGGCACAGAGTGCTCCTGCCGAAGACGGGCCACTTAGCTGACCCTAAGAATTACAGGCCAATAACTTGTCTAAACACACTGTATAAGATCTTCACAGCTATCCTAAATGATAGGATTGTTCGGACAATTGGACCTGTGTGGCGAGAGATATACGAACAACGCGATTCAAAGATAGGCGTAGCAGGATATCGGGAGAACCTGCTCATCGATAACTGTGTCTGTAAAGACGCAGCATCCTATCAGCGTTACCTATCGATGGTCTGGATTGATTACCGGAAAGCTGTCGATTCAACCTCCCATAGACTTATCATCTGTCTGTTGGAAAGCTTAAAGGTTCATCTACACATCGTGAGGTGCATAGAGAGATTAATGCTGCTTTGGAAAACCAGATTTACTATCGCAGCTGGAAAACATCGTGTGATCACTAACAGTGTCATCTTTCAGAGAGGTATTTTTCAGGGCGACACCATGAGTCCTCTCCTCTTTTGCCTCACATTATTGCCACTATTACTCGCACTTCGCCATTACGAAGGGTACATCTGCGGCAAACCTGAAAATCGAAAACATAAGGTCACTCATGTATTTTACATGGATGATCTTAAGATCTATGCTGAAAATCAAGAGAAACTACATCTAGCTCTAGAGATTGTCAAAGAGTACACTCAAGAGATTGGAATGGAGTTCAGGTTAGAGAAATGCACCAAAGTTTATTTGAAGAAAGGAAAACTTAATGGCATCCCCGAAGACCCTAAGCTCGTCGACAGAAGCGCTATACGACACCTTGGTGCTTGAGAAACCTATACATACCTATTCAGCACCAGCTAACAAAAGCGTCATAGCCAAGAAGAAAAAAAAGAAAGATAGGTATAAAGACCTTATAAGGGAGTTGCGACGGTTATACCCCGAATATTCTGTTAAGCTAATCGTCTTGATCATCGTGTCCTCAGGGTGCAAGAGACTTTTGCCGGATCGTCGTACTGAATACGTCGCAGACTGTAACCACCTATCTCACGGTCGTGAGCCGTGGTTACAGCTGAAATTTTACCGCGATTTCGCTGGAAGCGAGTGCAATTTTTCAGATTAGCACCCACTCTCGGCGAAATCCTGCGGTTGTCCTTCTGACAAACTTTTAAATATATATACATATCTGGGCGTGCCTCAAAGCCGCATTCAGGACGTAATATCAGTGAAGGAGTCTCTCCGAAGCAGCTACAAGCATCTTCATCGACAGATTTGGTCTCCAAACCTGTCGGCGTTGAACAAGGTATCTGCGGCTAGCATGCTTGCCGTCCTGATTCTACTCTACTCGCTTGGGGTGGTTCAATGGACGAAGAACGAGCTTGCGGCCCTTGATAGCGCCGCACGTAAGATCATGCATATGCATAAGAGCTTGCATATCAGTTCCTCCGTTCCGCGATTATACATCTCGCGCCGTCAAGGCGGACGCGGACTTCTGAATCTCCAATGTCTTCATAACCGAATTGTTCTAAGTACAGCTTATATCGTTACAAATGAGAGAGATCCTCTCCTAAATATGGTCAGGAAATACTAGATGATTGGCAAAGGAGCATTCCTTTACAAAGCCGCGGAGCATGCGGTCTGAATTTTAACATCAGAAGTGAGGAAATTGCATTACCCCATCTAGATACTTCCCTTCTAAATGGAAAATTTCACAGAAATGTAGAAAAACAGTTCTTGTCGAAGGAGCAAACGTTTGCTTTCCTCTGATCATCAAGGCTTAATTCAGGCCAGGATGGTGTCATTTCCACCTTAGTAGACCGTGACCGCATTTCAGGCAGCAGTCTCCGTTGCACACTCGAGGCCTGTCATCGTTCTCCAAGACTTCAAGAAACGAACTATATTCGTGATTGAATTCTCGGCTCCGTCGGAATACATTACTGCCAAAGAGAAGGAAAAAGAGGAGAGGTATCATGACCTTAAAAGGGAGCTGCAACGACCGTACCCAAAATATTTGGTTAAAGTAATTGTCCTCGTGATTTCTCTCGGAGCTGCGAAACTATCACTGATTCGTTACCTTAAGGCCATACCCGGGTCGCTTCGTGTCCTCAAGACACACGAGGGTTTCGCCGGCTTGTCGTTGTAATTTCATCGTGCTCTGTGACCACCCATCTGACGGTCGTGAGACGTGGCCATATGTTTAAAGTCTGACTACAAAACAAAAATATGGGTAGCACTGCATTTTTTTTAATTTGCAGACAAAAATACTTCTCAACAAAATATTTTTAGAAAATTCAGCAAGATGCATGAAATATGAAATTATTGACTTGAATTAATTTTTTTATCAAGCTGAAAATATATAATTTATTCATTATTTTTCTCTATCGCCATGACTTGGACATACGTTATTGAAGTTATACATGAGAGTTTACATTTTTTACACACGTCAATAATCCTTAACTTATTCTTTCTTACATTTTCGATTACTACTTTTTATTTATGAAGAAGATTTTTTTACTCACTTAGTTAAAGACATTAATAATTTATGAAGCTAGATTTCCATTCTAGGTATTGATCTAAACAAACACAAAATCAGTTATCGAAGATAGAATGTTTGATTGGCGATATTCAAGTTTTTATAATAGGAACATTTTTTAACCAAAAGTTCATGCGGTCCGTGTAGAATTGATTAGACATTGTTGTAGTAGGATCTTTATTATTGTCAATATTGCCAATTTGAAGATGATCTGCGTTTTGTGTAGTGTATGGCAACCAGATATTAGGATCATTTAATTCGCTTGATGTTGGTTTCCTGAAATTTTGCAATAAAATATAATATGGAATATGATGATTAGTAGAAATAGTAGCAACAACTGATAATTTAATAAATAAATAATGTAATAATACACAAGGAGTTGTATAATATTTATCATATATTCAAACGATGCGTATACTCATTGTAGAAAATTAATTTTGTGAACTTCCAATATAGTAATGGAAGTTTATTATGATTTCACAATGAATTTTGTATTGCATTGTGTTGTGAAATCACAAAAAATTTTAAGAGTTCTTTTTGGGAAATAATAAAGAATCAAAAATAATAATTCACTATACAATTACCCATCTGTAGCAAACGATGTCCACATATCCACCATTTGTCTACTCACTGATATTTGTGTATCAGTCAAATTCAAATCTGAGATTGTAGTGGAAAAAATGCATAAATCAAAAAAGTACATCAGTTCATCAGTGTGACCAACACCGAGCATATTGTTTGCAAGCTTAGAATAAAAACTGAGTGGGCCCCGATATCCAAATTGATAAAAATAGTTTGGACTCTTCTTTCTTGGTGTTACTATTTGCAACATTCTGAGTTGAGGATGAAAGAAAAAACCATCATTCGTAAATCTTAGTAGACTTTCCGAAAACTGGGGAATTTTTTTTTTACAATTAGAAATCTTCATTCACAAACATTTTTAAAATGTTATATAGATTTGCAGATATCATGATAATTTATTACTTACCAAAGTCTTGTTAACGGAAATGAGGTTATTCTTAAAATAGAAACGCTTCACTTCTGATCTAAATTTTCTTAAGTTCAAAGATTCATCGTAGTAAGCACCAATAAAATCGATGATTGAATCTAAGTTTTTACTGTAAAGAGTGTACATTTCATCAATGGAATTTTGACCTGAAATAAAAAATATCGAGTATTGTTTGTTGTTGCCTTAACTGCGGGAAAAAGGGGTAAAGAATGATAGCAGGGAAAAGAAATTTTGGAACAGGATTAAAGAGAAAGATACAGAAAAGATAAAAAGTCGTCAAAAATACGCCCTTGATTTGTATTATTTGATGTTTTTCAATTCTCATATGAGCTTGATGAATGATTTGTATCGTGTTTTATCTCATTTGAACTAGTCACGTTTTTTTTACATATTTCCGTCAGACTTTATTGCTATTTATCACATTTTATCATGCACATTTTTGATGAAAAAATCTATCCACTTTCATACTATTCTACGCTCTTTCTAATAACATTATCGATTTCTATGTACTGTTTTAACATATTTTATTTTTAATAGCAAGGGTGAAATAGTATATAATGCGCACGAAGTAAAAGACGGTCATAGGGACCATGACATGAAATTATTCGGAGGTGTAGATTTGGAGCAGCACAACTGCGGCATTAAAGGCAATAACGGGGAAACCCCGGTTGAAAGAATTAGTGTCTCTGAGGTGAGGAATATGAGCAAGAACTTAAAGAATGGTAATGCTGCTGGTATAGATGGCATTCGTGCTGAAATGCTTAAATACGATGGCGAATATATACCTCACAGGCTATGCGAGTTGATAAATTTATGTTTCAAGATGCAGGAAGTTCCAGATGACTGGAAGAAGGCGATCATCTTCTCAATATGCAAAGGAAAGGGAAATAAAAGAAACTGCAATAATTACATATGCAACAGGTTGCTGAGTATCGTAATCGAAATATATTCAAAAATACTTACTATTAGGATAATGAAAATAACAGAAGAAAAGATCTGGGAAGTCTAATACGGATTTATGCCAGGAATATCATGTGCGGATCAGATATTTAGCTTGAGACAAATAATAGAAAAAAGTTTGAGGTTAAACAAGAAAATTTGCTGCGCCTTTGTTTATCTTGAAGAAACATTTGATGAAGTAGATCGAAATAGATTTTGAGAAGTCCTGGAAGTTTTCAAAGTCGATGGATGGCTCCTGAAGACAATAAAATTGATATATGCTGGTAGCAAAGCGTGTGTGAGAGTAAATGGGAAACTAATTGACTGGTTCGATATTAGACAATGTGTTATACAAGGATGAGTTATGTCCTCTTAGCTGTTTATTATATTCATGGACAATTTTCTAAGAATGGCCCTTGAACAAGAAGGTGTGGATCTCGGGACAGTAAAGGTGCGTGGGTTAGCGTTAGCAAATGTAAGATTGTTATGGCAGAGTCAATCGAAGACTTGCAAAGAATATTGAGCAGACTGAATGCTAGCATGAAGAAAATAGGCCTTAAAATTAACGTGAATAAAACAAAAAATTATAGTCTTTGAAGTAAAGGGTGAGAAAACAGTATGCATTATTACCCTAAACGATGAGAAGATAGAACAAGTTAATAAGTACGTATATCTTGGTAGTCCATTCATTAATGACGGAAAGACAGATGGAGGGATAGATAGGCTTATAAACGAGGGTATGAAGTTCATCGGCAAGATAGGATCCATTATAAGAAGTAAAAATAAATCAGATAAAGGTAAAATCTCGATATACAATGCTATATTCACACCTACTGTGCTGTACGGTAAAGAGACCTGGATACACCAAAAAAAGGATAAGAGTAAAATTAACGAGATTGGCATGCTAATCGACAAAGTCAATAAAGAGAGAATCCTCAAAGAATGTGGTGCACGAGAAACACTATTTGGCAAGAGTGAAAGAAATTTATTGGGATAGTTTGGGTATGTTGAGAGAATAAAACATGAATAACTGACGAAACAAGTATATCGAGGTAAGGTGAATGGTAGCCTACCCAGAGACCTACCCTAATTCAAAAAGATATAAAAAGCCATAGAAACACAAGAGCTTGCAAGAGGAAATTCATGGACGTGAAGGAAGCTAAAGAGGCATGCCAGGACTTAAACGTGTGGCCACAAATAGTTTATGAGAAATCCATGGTTAAGAGTGTCACTGGAATGAATGACGCCTGAAACGAAAGAAATTGGATACTAATGTGCACGAATGGACAGCTTCACATATGACTTTGTGAAGCTCTTCGCTTGGGGTGCTTGCTAAAGATATTGATCAGCGATTTGGGTCGAAGCGCAGTGTTGCGAAAAGAAAGGAATATGGCTGAATGGTATTATAATAATAATCCCTCGCCCGAGAGCTCCGCCTCTTGTAGTCAGCCACGTTGCATTGGGCTAACTCCCCAATGCAACGAATTATGCGGTTACGTCACGAGCAAGAAGACCGGACCGAAGCAACGACCAGACAATGGCCTCGGAAAAATGCGATAACATCGTTTTAAATGGTCCGACCAACTCAGGAGGGACATCCTTACCTGTTGGCAAGGAAGCAAGATCACGGTCGCGAAGAGGATACATGCAGAGGATAAGTGAACGTTGAGCCAATATGCACCCATACTATGATCATACAAGGCCTGAGTATTTAAGAGATCAGGTATCCTTTTTACGCAGAAAGGGATATGAAACTCTTTGTCAAGGAAAAGAACAACATCCTCCAGCGAATATACCACCCGTTCCAGCAAGACCACATTTACAGATAGCCGATAATGCTAACATGAGAACCAGGAGATCAAAAATTCACCAAAAATTCTTTCTCAGGAGGGACAAATCAGCTGAAGTTGATACTGCTCTTCCCCATTTGCTCCAGGAAGATGTTAATCTCTGGAATCTGAACAGTGTAGTATACGAGAAGGCGGCCTCCCTGCTTAGCAACAATAGTACTAATGATACTTCAGTATGCCTGAGTAAGACACGCGAGCGTATTACACAGCTTCAGTTTAAAATTAAAATGGCGAGATAACATGCGTCAAATGTTCAGTGCGTGATTAGCTACATAATATCAAATAAAGAATTCACTTCAAAAGTTAGGGCACTTGCTCGAAACTTACGGAAAGCAAATCACACGCTGATAAAGTATAAACTGTTGACCATCAAGCAGCACTGGACGCAGAAGATAAGAGCTCTTTCAACAGCCGAAAAGCGCCTTGAACGGCGAGTAAAGTGGATTCGGGAAAATCCCACCTTCTCTACACATCCTTTCCATCTGTCAATGAAACGTCATGTGCAGTTAAAAATCCGCCTAGTCGAGGAGAAAGTTAAGTCTTCCATGAACAAGTATATTGAAAAATACTTATCGGCCAAATGAAAACGCTTTAGATATATCACTCTTTCTTAACTTTTGCCAAAGGAGAAGAACGCATCCCGCCATGGTTAGTGGGAGGACGCCTGGTACTGATACATAAGACTGGAGATTTGTCAAGTCCAAAGAACTACAGGCCCATAGCTTGTTTGAACACCAGCTACAAACTATTCACTAGGTTCCTCAAAGAAAGGTTATTAACATCTATCAAGCCCGCATGAAGTGCAATAGTTGAACAACGTGCATGCAAGAGAGGGCTGGCAGGTTGCCGGGAGAACCTGTTAATAGACAGGTGTATTACCCAGGATTCGATCAGATATCGACGCAATATGTCCATGGCTTGGATTGACCATCGTAAGGCATTCGATAACATGAACCACGAGCGACTTATCAAGCTCCTTGAGTGCCTGGAGGTGTATCCAAGAATAGTGAGATACATAAAAGAACTTATGCTCTTGTGGCGGAAAAGATTTGTCATAACATCTGACAAAAGACAAGTGACTATCAGCTATGTCACATATAAGAGGGGGGTCTTCCCAGGACACTCTCTAAGTTCGATACTTTTCCGCATCTTCCTCTTGCCTCTATCTATTGTGTTTCGAGGCAAAAGCACTGGATATCTATGTGACCAGCTGAACAGAAGACAATATAAGGTCAACCACATTTTATACATGGACGACCTTAACCTCTATGCCTCTTCAAAAGAGGACCTTAAAATCCTTGTGGCGGCGGTAAATAGGTAGTCTAAAGCGATTGACATGAGCTTTGGACTGGGCAAAAGGGCCTGCGTCCATCTACACGAAGCAAGACTAGAAACTGCATCATCGCGTGAAAATCAGGATGTTCAACTCATAGGTGGAAATGCCATTCAACATTTTGGTGATGGAGAAACACATGCATATCTTCCGTACCTCAAATATACCTTCCTCGAAATAAAGGAGGCAGAGGCTTGCTAAGCTTGGAGTGTCTTCATCGAAGAACGGTTCTGACTACAGCCTGCTCAGTTCTAAATAGCACAGATTCTCTCATGCGACTCGTACATCAACATGAAGTCATCAATGCTGCGGTGTTTCTATGCCTTGCCGCAGATGAGGCCGCAGAGTAGCTTGGTGTTTGATTTGATTCCAGCGACAATACACATGGCCTAGCATCACTACACCTCTGTGCTCGAAAGTCGTGTACAGGAAGCAGAACATTCGCTTCTACTAAGAGAACAGGCGGACAAGCCCCTTCATGGTAAATTCTACGGCATTATACGTAGAGAAGAGCTATCAATGAGTCTGTCCAACATGTTTCTCAAGTCTGCTGAATTAAGATCGGAGCGCATAATGAATGTATCTGTAAACGATACCAACTGCCGAGCGTGTGAGCAAGAGACAGAAACACTTGGACATGTTCTCAGTGGATGCTCATAGTATGTATGCTACGGGTACATAGAGAGACACAATGCGGCTCTAAAAGTGTTGTATCACCATCTTAGGCACTTTTATGGTGTTGATCTATGGCCCGTCTCGCCATACGCCCAGGGGGAACTTGAGTCCGTTGTGAAGTATGATCAGTGAAGGATCTACTGGAATTTTGCATTCTCCACCACTTAACGTATCAGTGCTACAAAGCCTGATATTCATCTCCGAAATCTGAAGACGAAGATTATTTACGTGATTGAATTCTCGGCACCAGACGATGGTAATATCACGGCAAAGGAGGAAGAAAAACGGGAGAAATATCATGCACTTCTTTTCGAGCTGAGCAGGCTGTACCAAGGCTACAAAGTCCATCTTGTAGTTCTCATAATCGGCTGTCTTGGAGATATAAAACCTTCATTTCTGAGCCAACTCAACAAAATCCCAGCTTGCCAGCGTCAGGCTTAGTCCATCGCAAACCGGATACATCTGGTACGTCAACACTGTTCCTAATAACATTCTACAAAGATTGGTTGCTCTAAAAAAGTATCCAGAGGTGAAACTTTCATCTTCAACTGTGCCGTCTGCCGCGTAAGGTCATCCGCGGCTAAAAACTGGACTCCAAGGAGCAGTGTTGTACGAAGTCTCTTGCGTAAATGTCCCACTCTAGCTCACCTTCTGGGATAGCAGGAGCAGGAGTGGATGACGTACACGTTCCAGTCGCGTCGGGATTGGTTGCTCTAAGGAACCATGATCGTAGCTTCCGGAGCCTACAACTTCTCATAACCCTACCGAAAGTGTTCTCGCGTTTGCGTCGCGGTAGGGATTGAGCTTTTCTCTCATGACTTTGACGGCTATGTTGGCGGTAGCACTGCTACTGACAGAGTTTCCCATGCCAGACAGGCAGAAAACGAAAAATAAAGTGGCTAAGACGAACGCCAAAACCCATAAATTATCATGGAGAGTCTATTAAAGATTTTGAAATGCTTTTCGCTTCCCGAGGATCGTCGGGACGCCCCTGGAGCAAACGCTGGGACCCACACCATGCGGGACGGTGGTGATGGTGAAATGCGAGATGGTCAGCAAGAACATTTGCGACAAACGGTAAGCAGTGGAACATCAACTGTGCCTGCTGAGGATGCTTTGGCTAGCGTTAACTATTTGCAGCCAACCACCTCAACAGAAATACCGTGGGAAAGCATCAAGTTGGATACCATAGTGCGTCTCTACTATGAAAGTTCGAAGTTTGTAATCAAAAGCAAAAAAGGATACAATTTTACGACGAAGGTTGCTGCAAAGTATCCTCATATAAAGAAAGTCGGACTAAGAGATCTTAACGCTAAGGTGAAGGATATTAGGACTAATCTACACGTCTGAGAAGACCGAGCAATGGAGACCAGCACCATCACATCCTCCAGAGGCAGATGGCCTGATACAACCAGAGGCTAGCAACCAAGAAGGCGGTTAAAATAGACATACCATATGAACGGAAATGTTATGCGCGTTTATTTTTTGGCAAAGAAAGTTGGGCAAAGTGTGAGGAGGGAAGATCATCGACTCTTCTTACTTAAATATCCAGAGCTAGCCAAAAGAAGAAATGTGCAGAATCTAGCAGACCAAAAACGCTCAATATCTGTAAACAGATTACTTTCGGCTGTTGAAATAGCTGCCATCAAAATAGAAATGGAACAGCAGCTTCCTATTGATGAACTCCCCTTGTTAGATGTGGACAACGAAGAACTGATTGAAGCTAAAGGGATAGGTGCGAGAGACAATGTACACCAAGTACCGGATCCACTAGAACCACATCCGGACATTAATAACGATGATGTGAACAGCAGAATCCCAGAAAAATTACAGAAACTTGAGCGAAATTTTGGACATGCTTTATTAGAGTTCAGACATGTAGAACAAACGCAAAGCCATTTTCTGCCCAAGATGGTCATCACAAATGATCTGCGTGCAATAATAGAACACCTGAACAGCAAGGTTTTACCTGTGCATTTGAACGCATCACAAATTACATTAGAGGTGCCGAACTTCTGGTTCAAGTACCTGACAAGTGTGCATCTTGCGTTGAACAGGTGTTTTTAGAAGATCATCGAACACCCAGATCTGATTCCAGGCTTTATACTCAAAGGTACAACGTATATGTTGCCTAAAAAACCAGCCGCTCAAAGTCCATCTGAATTTAGACCGATATCCTGTCTGCCAAATATTTATAAATGCCTTACAGCCATTATTGCAGATAAGGTATATTCTCACTGCGACGAGAATGACACCCTAGCCGCAGAACAAAAAGTAGTAGTAGTATACCATTAAGCCATTTCCCTTTCAGGGTAGGCGTGACACTACCCGATTTTGGGTAGTGTTTCTAGGTGGATAGTTTCTTATAGTAAATAACTACAAGTTGGGCTCACCACACCCACGATGTGCCAACAGCACGCAGTATTCTCGAATGGTCACCCATCCAAGTACTAACCGCGCCCAACGCTGCTTAACTTCAGTGATCTGACGAGAACTGGTTCTTTCAGCGTGGTTTGGCCGTTGTCCAAAGATGGCCAAGGATGTTATAAAAACTCTTGGGGCAGTAAAGATCTAGTCACCATAGACGCTGGTGCCATGACGCAAGCTTGTAAACATCAAAAAAACTTGCACATGGTATACATTGACTACAAGCAAGCGTTTCCTTCCGTACTATTTGCTTGAAGTCTTAAAAATATACAAAATCTGCCCACGCATCATCGACTTTGTAGGTCGTGCGATGATACTTTGGGGTAGAAGAATCAAGTATTTTGATCATGATCAGGGAAGGATAACTAGATTAATACGCATTACGACGGTTATCATTCAAGCATACTCCTTTTGTGCACTGTGGTTCTGTATAACGTTAAACCTATTGAGCAAAACACTAAATAGCATATCTCACGTGTTCCGAACACATGGTAATGAGGATAGTCATCAAGTGACCCATCTTCTATACATGGATGACATGAAGCTATACGCTAGTGATATCCACATAGATGTCGGACTAGATAAATACAAAACAGTGCTATTAATCATAGGAGAATTAGGGACCGCAGAGCTAGAAAATTATATCGAGCAGGAAATCGTTTATGAATTTGAAATTGTAGATTTCTTATGTCTTAAGGTCCACATAAATTAAAAATAATATTTGAGCCAAAATACATTTCCCAACTTAGAAGTTATTTTTATTAAAAACTTCATTCTCAATCCTTTACGTTTCGGTACAGTGCGTAACCTTTTTGAAAGTTTGTTAAACCTAATTACAGTTATATTTAAAATTAGTAATAATAAAAGAACGAGAAATAAATGAATAATTTCGTAAATTAATGTGAAAATTGTACCTGAGATAAAGTGATTAGAGTTAATCAAACAATAAGATTAATTTCGAAAAGTAAACACAAAACGTCGAAAATAACATAAATCCGATGTCAATTTGTAATTTTCCTGTCAAATTTGAGTCCATTTAAAAAAACATGCAAATTTTTTTAGAAGTCTTTTACAGTTTTTTAGAGATACATGGAGACAGTATACATAATGAAAATTGATAAACATTGGACAAGTTTCAATTGTTGAATCTCTTTACATTTTTTCAATTTCCAAACGTAGACATTTAGTTTCAAAATTAAATTTAGTTTTTTGAAATTTAGAGATCAAATTATAATTTGAATTATGTACATTAAATTTATTTAAATTTTTGTTGAATATATGTTGGAAATAAGGCATTGTTCCTATACCTTATTAAAAAGTACGCTGTTCATTAAGAATAACTAATTCTCTGTTGGAATGTATCCAATCTCCAATTTGTTGTCTTGTGAGAGCACCATACGTCTCAATGATGTAAGATAAATCACCCATAGTGACCAAAACGTTGCTGACATGTTGTATTGTATAATGATTTGATGAATACACATCAATCCTTTCTTCGACCGATAATTTTTATGAATTTTGAATTGTAGATTTTTTATGTCTCACGGTCCACATAAATTAAAAATAAAATTTGAGCCAAAAAACATATTCCAACTCAGAATTTATTTTTATTAAAAACTCCATTCTCGATCGTTTACGTTTCGATACAGTATGTACCTTTTTCAAAAGGTTTTTAAACCTAAATAAAATTATATTTAAAATTAGTAATAATAAAAAAAATCAAGAAATAAATGAATAGGACATTCCAATAAATAAAATAAAATCAAGAGCAAGAAATAATAATAACAAAAAACGAAATTTAATTTTCAAACTAGATGTCTACGTTTAGAATTTGAAAACATTGTAAAAAATATTCAAGAATTAAAACTAGTCCAATCTTTATCAACGTTCATTGCCTATACTGTCTTCATGTATCTGTAAATTTCCAATTTTTGTTCGTCCTTCCTAACCACGAGAAAGCTCTCTTTTATTGACTTAAGATGTAGTCTTCAAGTGAGTGAAGTATCTTCAATTTTTTTCAGACTTCTAAAACAATTTTCACGTTTTTTAAAATTGACCTTTATACTGGTAAATTCCAAATTGACATCGGATTCATGTTCTTTTTGATGTTTTGTGCTTACTCTTCAAAATTAATTTTACTGTTTGAATAACTCAAACTACTTTATGTTAGGTACAATTTTTATATTAATTTACGAAATTATTCATTTATTTCTTGCACTTCTTAATATTACTAATTTTAAATATAATGGGGTCGTTGCATGAATTTTAGGTAATATATTTTTTAAATACTGCATAACATTCTGAACATTTTGGTGCATTTAAAAAATTTTTTGAAAATTTCATTGTGGAGAAAAAAAATGTTTAAGAAAAGTATTGAAATCCCTATTCAAAAGCTCTGTGACCTTGGAATGTCACTTTCCAAAAAGCGCGTAACCAATCAGAATAATGATCTATTGACTAACGAAGTATCTAGCAGACAGCTGGCGAAAATTCAATTTACAATTTCTAACAGAGATATTTATTTACTTATAATTGTCGAAAAGCAATACAATTTTGCTTAAAATATAAAACCTTAAAAAAGATAGTAATGAATAGTATCATTCAAGTGCGTGAGAATGAAATGTTTCCAAAGATAACCTCAAATCTACATGTCGACTTTTGGCACATTCTCACTGTTGCACTTTACAAAGCCGGGTTTCAGTGAAATTCTAGGCATTTTGAATATCTTTTACAATAGGTTATGTTTACTGTTCACCCATTCAGTCGCTAGCGGCCATATTATATTCCATCACCAAACGGACAACCGCGCTAATCAGAATGAAGTACTTCCTGCAAAGTACTTCACGCAAAAATTCAAAAAATATACTTTTTAAACATTAAAAAAATATTTAAACTTGATTTAAAAAAACTTTCCTTCCGTAGTTACATTATTTTTTTGGTGTTCTTTTAATTTTACTAGGAAAAAAAATTATTTGAAAATATGCAACAACCCCATTGTATTTAGGTTTAAAAACCTTTCGAAAAAGGTACGCACTGTAACAAAACGTGAAGGATTGAGAATGGAATTTTCAATAAAAATAAATTCTAAATTGGAAAATGTTTTTTGGGTCAAGTTTTATTTTTAATTTATGTGGACCGTAAGACATAAAAAATCTACATTTTAAGACTTCTCTTAACTCGGCAAACAAGATCAGGGCAATCATCACCTATGCCATTCCTGTCCTCAAGTACTCTTTTGGGCTCATCAAATGTTCGAAAACCGACCTTGAACGATTAAACAGAACCATCCGCGTAGAAATGATGAAGCACCGCACGCACCACAATCATGCGACGGTTGAAAGGGCAACTGTGTAAGTCACAAGTTATATAGTTGCGAGACTATTCTACCAGCAAGCGAGATTTTCAGCTTTTCAGCACCATCTGTAAAGCGGATCTTAATTACGCGCCTTTGAATTTGTCCTCGGAGGAGGCCTTGAATATCAGGGTAGAAATCATAGAGCAATTAAAAACGTAATTGAGACAAAAAAACATCCACGGCGAGCACCCCAAAACGTTAGATCAACATAAAGTGGATTGTGAGGCATCCAATATTTGGCTGAACAAGGGGGTCCTGTTTCCAGAAACGACAGGATTCGTCATTGCGATTCAGAATAGAGTGGCCAGCCCCAGAAATTATCGTAAACACGTGTAACATCAAAAAAGGTTGACCGGCATCGATTATGTGGAGATAGCAACAAATCCATCGAGCACATTATTGATGGTTATTGCTTAATGGCTCAATGAGAATATATGCACATACATAATGATGTGGCGGGCATTATACATCAACAACTTGCACTAAACCTAGGACTTTTAAAAGAATGGATGCCTTTCTATAGATGCATTCTACTGTCTATTTTAGAAAACGAAGATTACATCTTATTACCTTGATAGGAACGTAAGTTCTATTATTTCGGTCTTACGATCAATTTGAATAAAAAAGAATAGGATTATTCCGAGTCAACACTTTAATTATAAAAAAGTTACAATGTTGCAACGTTTCGACCTCAATCTGTCGGTCATCCACAGGCAAATTATACCTAATAAAAATATTATAAAATTATTTTAGCTAATTAAAAAAATGTCATAGAACCAATTATAAATAATTGTGGTGCGATGAAAAAAATTGAAACGGTTCCCGAAATTTGTATTGAGAAAACCGCAAAAAACCAAAAAAGGCTCCCAATATTTAAAAGTTACATTTTAAAAATTGTAAGAGCGAACCGCAATAGTCAAACGACGGACGAAGTAATAGTGATAAGGAAGAAGACGTGGGTTATGTTAGAAATATAGTACAAAGTTTCTCATATAGAGCGCGCATTAACATTAGATAAATTTTTAAACCACTTAATCCTAATTCTCTATATTTGTTTTTATTCTTTGAAAATCTATTTTTGAGTAAGTTAAATTTGTTAATGTGAACATCTCTCTGTTCATACTTTAGTATATGTAAACTTGATTCTTGTGATTTGAAAAAATTAGTAATTGAACTATCAGTAATTTTTCTGTCTAGTCTATATTTTAACCCTTCGAGGACAACGTGGAATCGTGGGACGTATAATACAACGTGGGGTGTCTGCACACCCCACTTTGTTTTTCGCGTTTGAATTTTTAATGGCGCATTTCCGGGTTTCGAGAAATACTTGGATTCAATCCCAAATACCTAGAATCAAAAAAAAAAATAAATAAATAAAAATAAAAAAAAATCGTAGCAGGGGCTGAAGTGATACTGAAAGAGAAGGTACTCAGAGCGGGAAGCCTTCTTGCAACCTGTACACAACGAATATGCGTTTTTTGTTCCGTTGTGGTGGCCATACACCCCACGTTGTCCTCGAAGGGTTAAATAATTAGACAAATGACCTAGTTTCTGAATCCTATCAACTATATTGCTGATTTCACAATGAACAATTTTTTTCTGTATGTTAATTTCACTTTTTGAAGTTTGGTGTATATTTTATAAAATTATATCCGAGCCAATCGACCCGACATCGTGATGAGAGAGAAAAAAGGTGGAAGAGACAATATGGAGCAATGTGAAACATGCATCTATTCATTCTATTGTGATTTCGGCTACAGGAAATGTGCACGCAAGACGCACTGGACATCTTGAACATATAGGAGTTAGTTGGGTACTGGTAGCAGCTCAGAAGGCGGTTTTATCAAACACCTGTCGCATCCGAAACTTTTTAGACCATCAGAAAGCACGCGACCAAAAGCCTATAGGGACCTAATCTACCTTTCCGATAGTGCTGCCGCCATCGAAAACTGCGGCGACCCTGGCAAAAGTAAGATGAGCAAAGCCTTATCCTTTCCTCGGCCAGAACGTAGTCAATCACTGTTTCCCCTTTTTCTGCAAACGTAATCTCGCCTTCCTCATCCCCTTCCAAGTTCCCATTACAAACGAACCATCCTGTTTCTCCTAGGATTTTCAACAGAGTCCTACCCTCCTGGTCCACCTGTTTGTGTTTCGATTTTCTCCTGAAAGTCTCACTCACTTTATCCCATATTTCCCCTTCCTGTTACCCTGTCCAAGCATTCAGATCACCTCCTATTAACACCAATTCATCATCCTTTTTCGCCACCCATTTCCTAATCACACTCCAACCTTCTTCTTCTCTCCTTCTCCTATAAATTCAAACTATCCTCTCCTTTCCTCTTCCTATCTTCACCATTCTCGTAATTACTCCATCTGTTTCCTCAAGTCCCATTTCTATTCTCTTTTCCCCCACCAATTAATTCCTTACTCCTGACACCATACCCCCTTTCTTTCTTCCCTTTACCTTCTTTTTCTTTGCCTTTTGCATCTGGTACATAGATCCCTTGGGTAACTTCCTCTTCACCCTGCTCCAATCCTTCTCATCTACTCAGGTTTCACTCAACATCAAAACATCCCATTCCTTCACCTCTTACCAGAATCCTTCATCTTTATTAATTAGTCCTGATACATTCCAAAACACTATTCTCACTTCTTTCTTCCTTTCTCCCTTCTTTCGTTTTCACGTCCCCTCCCTACTTTTGTGGAAGCCCCGTCGCTCCGCCTACTTCTCCTTCTTTCCTTTCACCCTCTACTGTTTCCATAACCTCCTCCCTTCTATTCCTAGTCTCCGCTTCTTCCCCTCGTCGCCATGGACCCACCCTATACACGTCACTCAATTTTTCTTTTTTATCATCCCATACCCACACATTCCCATTTATCCGCATCCTGCCTCTTCCTATCCGTACCGTGTTCCCTTTCACTCTTTCACTCCATGCTCTCTGTTTCATCATCCACTATCTTCTTCTTTCATTCCACGTCATATCCTCCTCTATCCCTTCTTCCCTCCCCTTAAAGCATTCTTTTTTCTCAAGATATCAACTTTTTCTTCCTCACTTTCACTATATATATATATATATATATATATATATATATATATACACGCGATTTACCTTCATTCTTCCTCCCCACTCCATTTACCTCTCCCACGTGCAATTTCGTCCCAATTTCCCCCATCAACTTTTCCACTTCTTCTCTTCCTGATTCACTCTCCACTTTCATTCCTCTAATCGCTATATTTCTACTTCGTTTCGTCTTCTCTTCTACTTCCATTTTCCTTTCTAACTCCCTCAATCTTGATTTAATTCTCACATCTTCTAGGATAACACTCTCATTGACTTATTTTATTCTTTCTCCTTCTCTTACCACTTCATCTACTTTCTTTGAATCCTCAGACTTACATTCTAGCTTTCTCACTCTTTCTTCCAACTTCTCCATATCAAATTTTCTCTCTTTCTCACTCATCCTTTGATTTTCTCGATATCCTCCAACTGCTCCCAAACCTTATCTTTTTCTTGCCGCCACACCAGATTCCATTCTTCCCACTTCTCTCTAACTTTACTCATTTCCTCCCAAACATCCTCCCCTCGCTTTTGCATGTCATTCAGTCTTCGGTTCGTTTCCTTTCTGAACCCTCTAATGGGATTTCCCAGGCTCTTTAGATCGACTTTCCTTTTTGCCTTATTCCTCTCCGGTGGAGACTTTTTTTAAAACTTTTTCCGCAACTTCTCATCTCGCTGCTCATCCCTCTTCTTCCCTTGATCTTTTACTGTCTTCCGTCTTATCCCCCTCATCGCTTTTATCCATGAACACTCCCCCCTTGCCTCCATTTATCAAAAAGTTGTCTCGATCCTAAACTACTAGCTCTGGATCTATTAAGCAGTTCCCGGCTTGACGGCCTACCTCGAGTCCTCCTGTCAGCTAGTGCCCCTTCCTTCTCTGCCCACCCGAAGTTCCCTAGCGTAGTATACTGAACCTCGACATCATCGGTACTAACTCCGGCATCACCCTTACCCCTCCCTGTTTCGCCGGTCTCAGTGAGCTCATCAGCACCGGGGTTGTTGTCTACCTGCTGCTGCTCGCTCTGCCGGACCCCACTGGGCTCCTCGCAACAAACATGCTGGCCTATCTTACCGATCTGCTGTCCCCTATCTTCTCTCTCACGTTTCCGTGCTCGACAACTAACTTCCAAATAAGCACCTTCAACTTTCCTCCTAACCCTTTCAACCTTAAAAAACCGCCCCCCCCCCCCCACCTCAACACAAACCCCTCACTACGCTGACCTCCCTTACCACCTTTCGTCTCAATCACACCTCCACGCCCGTCGCCAAAACCAAAAAAGATAGCACAAAACAAACACGCGTACTTTACCATTCGGTACCGGAAACGGAAGCCCGTTTAGATAGTATATCATAAATGTAATAGATAAGGTCAGACATGCATAACATTTAATTAGTTTAGAATAGAGTGAGACGTAAATATATGAATCAAAGAACTGAATGGAGTCAAATATATTGTAAAATTATTATTCTTTAACCGGAGATCCACTTTAGCTTTACTCAATATCACTGATGAGTTTAATAATCATAATAATTGAGCAATTTCAAATCAGGAATACAATTTTACCAAAGATTATTCAAATTTTTAGTAATGTTGCAGTTCAAACTTATCTCAAGAATATTGATTATCTTTGCGAATTTTATTCAATTTGCCGTTACTGTGCACTATTCTGTAAATTACAACCAGTAATATAAATTGATTCCAATACTTGTAGGAAAATAAAACCAGCCTTGAATATTTTATTAATAAATCTTATTATCAATGAGACTCTGGGAATTACTACCGGTTCATATTCTCCAAAAACAGTTATAGATTTACTTTTTAAAACTCTAATGCAGTGAAAAAGAAAATAGTTCTCAATTGTAAAATTTTCGCAATTATAATTATCGATAGATCCGAAATAAATAACAACCAATGATTCCAAATAATTTAGATATCCATTATTTATTTTGAGGTTCAAAAACGATCCAAATTCTACATGATAGGTTGCGGATTCACTCAAGAGGGAGAGAGAGAGAGGGATAGAGATTACGTATTTTGTAGGGTTTGAGAATATTACAAAACCTTTCTCATAGGCTCTTTTTTTATAGGTACATACATAAAAGAATATTGGAAATTAAAATACTTATGGCTAATTAAATTGATGGAGTTTAAATGTGGCGGCATGCCTGCTGGTCATGCTTGGTGCCGCGCCGTCTAATTTCCGAATTGAGCGCATCGATCATAAAAGGGCATCTCTGCGCAAAATTCGGTAAAAGTATTGTCCACAGGCAGAAAGCGAAACAAAAAAAAAGTTGTCAAATGAAAAAATAAAAAATACAATTACATTATCCTGGCGAAATTCGACATTTTTTGCTGATATAATTAATAAATCCGATTATTAGCTTAAGTACTAATTAATAAAAATTGAATTTTTAATCGCGCCCAAATTCGACGTTTTTTAAAACTCAACTCGCCGATTCTAGCTTAATAACTGGTGAAATTATTTGAAATTTTTACAGTATGTTCAGAATACATACGTAACACCTCCAAAGTCGGTAAAACATATAAAAATTGCATTTGTTCACTTATATTTAATAACAAATGGCGAGGTACCGGTAACTGGGTTTCGGACACTTTGTCGAGCCGTTTTTTCTACGACGTTTGAAGAAATCTTTCCGAAAATTTCAGTGTAATCGGGTCATAAATATTGTAACTATGGACGATTTCATTAAAAACGCTCGGCGCACGAGCAGCTCGTCCAACGTTCGCGCGCGGCAGTAACGGAATATTATGCGTTTTTCGCAGATTTTTTAACACTGTGATGGTATATTGTAAAATTTACTGTTATTTAATCATTCAAAACATTTATATCGTTCATCATACTCACATACCATTCCTCTCGCCATTAATTATTTTCGGACACGTGTGAAAATCAACTTTTTTTCCATCGAATTCACACGAAATGATAAAAACCACGGATTTTCTACTTAATAATTTATTAATATATAATAATTTATTTGAATAATAATTTAACAATGAATTTTACAATGTACCATCGCAGTGTTAAAAAAAAATATACGAAAAACGCATAATATTCCGTTAGTGCCGCGCGCGAACGCTGGACGAGCTGCTTGCACGCCGAGCGTTTTTTATGAAATCATCCATAGTTACAATGTTTATGACCCGATTGCACTGAAATTTTCGGAAAGATTTCTTCAAACGTCGTAGAAACAACGGCTAGATTTCAAATCATTTCACCAGTTATTGAGCTAGAATCGGCGAGTTGAGTTTTAAAAAACATTGAATTTGGGCGCGATGAAAAATGCAATTTTTATTAATTATTACTTAAACTAATAATCGGATTTATTAATTATACCAGCAAAAAAGTTCGACTTTTGCTAGGTTAATGAAATGTTAATTTTAATTTTTTAATTTGACACCTTTTTTTCTTCCACTTTTTGCCTGTGGACAATACTTTTATCGAATTTCGCGAACAGACGTCCTTTTATGATCGGTGTGCTCAATTTCTGACTGAAGTTTGATCTGATTTTTGACATGCAAGGTCCGAGGGTATCGATGTTGCGGGAGCTTCGTTAGTGCAAGTGGATTTGATTGGTTTTTCTGTAAAAACCTAGATTGAGATGGAGTAGTGGTTGCGGTGCTTTTTCATAATATCTGTTCAATAAACAGTCATATTACTTACGAAGAAAGTTCTATACCTCCGGAGAGATGCACGTGCAAAAAATTTAATAATGCGCAAGCTCAAGGATACTCAACCTATCAACAAAGACCTCGTGTTGTCCGCTCGCGAGGTGTTTTCTAAGGTCAATGGTGTGACAAGCGACAGATCCAAAATGGAGAAACAAGTATCTGGGAAACGAAGAAGAAACTGCTGGAACAAGGGTCTCAATAAGAGATACTGCATCAATGTGCAAGGGAAAACCCTATCCGACGAAGACATTAACTCGATGGTCAACAGGGGAGGACATTATTCGGATTGTCTTCTGAAACTCTCACGGGTTCGCTAACCTAGGAGACCTTGCAGCGTCTAGTTTAGACAGCAATATTATTGTATTATGCGAAACGTGGCTTCTAGCGGTTCCTGTAGCTCCCACCCCTCCTGGTTTTCTCATCGTAAATGCTTTACGGCTAATGCAATGAAAATAAGTATGTCTGGTAGAACTCATCACGGTTTATGGTCAGCTTGATAGATTTGAGGCCGGGGCCGGACAGAGAGTCTATTTGCTAAAGTATGTATTCAGGAATTGCGCGGCGAGAGGAATTATATCCTTCTATTACTATAGTTCTGGGTAGGGATTTTAATGAAACTCGTAGCATGAGTCGCAGACTCGGAGCACGAGTCAAAGGTTAGTGCCCGAGCGAAGCTAGTGTGAAAACGTAGATGAGGGTAAAGAACTGAAGGCAATTGCTACAATAAAACGACTAGCAATTGCGTATGTGCACGTGTATTACACGCAATTTTTCGCAACAACCGTCCGAGAAAAATATTTAGCCCTTTTTTTACACCTTATCACCAAATTTCCGATCCTGTATGGTAATTTTCAACCAAATTTGTGTATAATTTTTTTTTTTAGAATTTATAAGAATATTTTTATTTTGCTGGTTTGCAAAGTTACTTATCTCTAAGGTGCGCATGTGTCATTATTATGCTCGCACAATCTGCTGGAGTGAAGCACATTGCATATCATTGAGAGGCATGGTAGCGCTCACTTTCGATGTGGGTGTTGCATAATAGTATATTGTGCACTAAGGCAGTGAAAAAGTCTTTTTACGGCCGAGCGTGAGTTTTTGCAAATACTCCAGGCCGTAAAAAAACTTCACTGCCTCGGTACACACAATATTTTATGTGATAAGAGTATGGTTTTCAAGTTTTCTCTTGATATTACGTCTCAGGTTTGAGGTTAGTTTAAAGAAACGAGTACCGCACAGAACAGTGCGCGTGGGTCGAAGTAACGAACGCGAATGCGCGCGCGTTTCCCGTGGACGGTAAAGTACCTCACCACCAACAATTACCTACTTTGCTGCTCCAAACGACGCCTAGAAAGCGAGGAAAACATACTCGTCTTAAATAAAATGCATTTGCGTAAAAATCCCTGTCGGATCGTGAAGTGTGCAGAAGGGGTCTCACCTTGGTTGAATGTTGGCAAGTGCATGGCTTTACTTCCCTCAGACTTACTTACTTCGCTCAGACCATTTTCCTTTCGGAGGTTGTTCAAGCGAGGCATACGAGTACGCGTGTGAGACTGATATGTAGGGAGGCTTGGAGGGATGTATTCCTTGATAGTCTGTCGCTCTCTGACCCACACTTGAAGTACGGTCTCGGTGTATACTATTAATGAGAATCTCATCTTCTCTATCAAGGACGCGGCATCTGAAGCCAGCATGACTGCCAGGGCTTAGTTTTTTGTAGGAAAGAAAATGAAGTATGACTGGTCCATTCTTAGCTGCAGGAAAAACGTAGAAAAATGTCTCAGGATTTGCAAAGCGTCTGGATTCGCGCAAGAGGACATTCCTAAATATAATATAGATACAAGAGCGTACATATCTCTCATTAATGCCAGAGGTTCTGCAGAAGTCTGAAGGGCAGTCAATATTTTTTTTAATTAGGCCTGCGTATGGTATTTGTATCGACCTGCAAATGTAATAAAACTTTGCGAACTCGTACCCTCCTAAACTTAGACTATACCTTGCTTGGTTCGTGAATACACATCTCCTAAATGCGTGGATTGCCAAAACCAAAATAATTATTGCCACATCCAATTGTGAACTGGGGAAAGTTTCAGGTGTAGATGCCATTTACGCGGAATTTTAAAAGGCTCTTCCGGATTTAGGAATGCATTTCCCTGAATGTTTGTTTAAGAGGGTCTGGGAGAATTAGGAGGTCCCCACAGATTGGGCGAATATTCTTAGGTGCATGCTATTCAAAAAGGGTGACAAAGAGGATCCAGCCTCATATAGAGACATTGCGCTAGTGAGCGTTATCATTAGAATATTCACGCGGATCCTCCTGGATAGATCCGTGACGTGGATGAATGAGTGTTAGTGTTTGCCGGAATTTCAGGCAGCTTTTAGAGCCATCAGAGGTTATATGGACAATATTTTTGTTTTGAGCTCCATCATACAGATCCATCTTTCTATTCCTGGTCGTAAGCTTTTGGACTGGTTTATTGATTTCGAAAGAGCCTTTCTTTTAGTTAGCCATGACCTGCTCTGGCGCAAATTAGTGAACCTAAGTGTCAATACAAATTTTATTAGGGTAATGAAGAGCTTCTATGATGCAGCTAAGTTGTCCATTCGCACTCCCGAGAGCATCACGTCCACAGTTGCATGGTATTCTGGTTCTTTCAGGGTGAGCTTCTTAGCCCAGTTTTCTTCATCGTAACAATCGGGGATTTGGAAAGCTTTCTACTGAGTCGTGGCCTAAGGGAAATTTTAATTGATCACCTGATCGAGGTTATTCTTTTGGCATATGTTGATCATATAGTTGTACTTGCTGACTATCGCATTGATCTCCAGAGAAAAATTAATGCTCCTGCCGAATATTGTAGTTTGAATTATTTGGAAGTCAATATGTCCAAGACCAAGACCATGGTTTATACCGAATTTTTCGTTTTAGGGCACTCAATTGGAGATTGTTCGGGAGCATACGTACCTGGACAAGCTTTTTGGAAGTTCGGATACATTCTCTTTAACCTGCCCGAAAAGATGCTGCTAAGATAGCCGTGAGTGCATCTTTGCAAGTCCTTCAAGTTTCCAAGTCGGAATTTTGGTGCTCTAAACTAATCCTTTTTCAGAGCCTTATCTCAAGCGTCTTTTTTTATGCCATAGGGATCTGGGATTTGAGATATTATGAGGAGATAGAGGTAATTCACACTACTTTTTTCAAGAGAGTTTTGGGCTTGCCTTCACACACTCCAGGTTACGCGTTCAGGCTAAAACTAGGCCATGTTCCACTAGCATCTAATATGTTAAAGACGGCCTTAAATTTGTTGAAGAAAGTTTCGCGTATGGGTGAAGAGAGGCATCCTAAAATTTGTTCAAAACGTCTACAGATCCTGGCGGACTATGGCACGGCAGTTTCCAAGTTTAATTGGGTCCTGCAGCGAAAACATCTTCTCTCGTTGTATAAAATGGAGACCCAATGGCCTGGGTTAGATATAGTAGATTTACAGAACAACAAGGATTCAATCCTAGCGAAAATTGAGGCCTATCTCAGCGATGCGGACCTGTACACGGCTCAGTCAGACATCCGCTCTTCAGGTGGTGCCCCACCTATGGATCGATCCTATGGGAACTCGTTAGACTTCTTGCCCAGGCGCGTCTCATGAAATACGTGAGGAGTAGATTCTTATTGGGGGATCTTTCTTTCAGTTACACTAAAGGACAACTCTGCACAATATGCAACCTGGGAGTGAAAGAGAATCTGTTTCATTTGTTGGCAGAATTTTCTATGTACAGGGATATCACAAAGGATTGTTTCGCCTCCTCGGTAACTCCTACAGACTCTGGTCCGTTATGGATTTCGCTCCTGAATTCCCCGAAAAAAAAAACAGAACTATTCCGTGTCGCTGA
Source organism: Andricus curvator (assembly GCA_932195095.1). Taxonomy (NCBI): domain Eukaryota; kingdom Metazoa; phylum Arthropoda; class Insecta; order Hymenoptera; family Cynipidae; genus Andricus; species Andricus curvator. The sequence goes on along the minus strand of CAKNYM010050465.1, from coordinate 154,292 downwards.
ATACTTGTCTGGTGTACTAAGATTTAGGGCCGTTATAATGTCTCGGTAGTGTTAATTGTGCAAATTGTGTTAATAATGTAATACAGTAGCTGATCATATAACTCAACTCCTTTGTACAGGTATTTTGACCTACACAAATGTCGCAGCTGAATACTGCCGTCCAAACTAAAAAGATACATAAGTGACATTTTTATGAAAAGTGAGTTTTTGGTATCGCTGGATTCGTAAGAGAAAGCTGCGTCTAACTGTGTTAATAAAAATGATTAATTATTAATATTTATTGCAAAAAACGATTGTTTATAAATGAGGAAAGTCGAAAATGTTAAAAATACAACATAAAAATGTAATACGTCATCGGCATACAAATAAAAAAGAACCTAAAGAACTTTGTGTCTTTTTTGCCTTGTAACAGTGACCGAGTGCGGAGCGAATATACAAACAAAAAGAATCGTTTGCCCTTACGTATGTTTTAGACTTGTGAAATAGCTTGGGCTCTGATCGGAAATCCAAGGGAAATAAGTTCCGGTTAGATTCGGCTATACACTAGCGACGATCGGTCGGGTAAGTTCGGGACATCCGCTGAACACACAGTATCCCTTGCGTATATTTTTTTGTTGTATTTTGAGGCCGTGCTCAAGCTCTTCGATAAAGGCATCGTCCGCAAGTGACTTTGTGTTCTTTTTACCTTGTGTTTTGGACTTTCCGCGATTAGTAAAAAATCGCAAGTCCATTTTCTAATAGAAATTGTTTAAAAAATCAATTTTTATTGCAAAATATGAAAGTGCACATTATTTTTACCCAAATAGTCTATCTAGATCATTCAAAATTTTATTCGATATTAGAGTTCTTTAGGCAAACAGTTTTTCTCGATTTTCTCGGTTGGAGTGAGATTGGACTTATGTATCTTTTTAGTTTGTACGGCAGAATAGCACTATGCATTATATATGTATTATATAAGCTGTCGTTAAATAAATAAATAAACATGACTAATTGAATTTTCTCGTACAATGGAGTCTTTATAATGAAATAAAGTTCAAAGTCGTTACTATGAAAATTCAATATAAATCTACTTAAAAATATATCCCTAAGAATGTGATAGTGGATTTTCCTTCTTTTTTAAAAATCAAATGCCAAAATTTGCTCGTAAACGAGGCCTTTATAATCAACTAATGTTTGAAGATAAAATCGAATAGATTTGCAGTAAATTATAACATAAACATACAAAAATAATACGATCAAAACTAACAGAAGACTTCCCTCGAATTGTTAGAATACAAAATAACAATTATCTTATTTTTAAAAATTACATTCATCTTAACAAATAGAACAAGGAGACAACAAGTTGTGTAGTTAAATTAAAAATTCTAAACCTAAACTTCAATTTTTATTATTACTCACCCAAAGCAATTACAAGTCCTTCATCAGCTACGACACCACTTATACAAGGCAAGTCCTTCATTTGATTATTTGCTATCAAATTTTTTGGACTCTGGGTTAAAAAGGCATCTTCAGAATGAGGCTCGTCCGTAGGAGTCCAATTGTATGTTAAAGGACGTAAGCGTGTGCTGAATATAGACATCGTTGTTAATAAAATTTCTGGACTTATTTGTCGCATACAATTTAAAAGTCCTTCGGAAGTAATCCAGGAACAATTAACTAATGTAGATATATCCCTTGCGTATCCAATAAAGTTGCTCCTTCTTTGGTATGCCCAAGGAAATAAATTTGGACCACTGTGGATTATATATTGTTGAAATAACCCTGTGAATGCATCGTGAAAACAATTAAAACTTTTTCTATATATATTTTACAAGTTATCAGACATTAATGATTTTACAATCAATCACAGGATTAGTCAAACGTTCTTAATATTATCTATGTTAAGTCTGGTGGATTTCTGTAGTTGATAAACAACAAATTTATGAAAATTTAATTTTGTCCTACAATATTTTGAATCTTATAAATAAAAAATACTACAGACGTACCTGTGCTTGCTTTAGAAATTGCATGAAGAGCTACAGCAGCACCTCCAGCGCTATGCCCAAATAATGTCACACGACTTGAATTACCTCCAAAAGGGTTTATATTGTCTTTGACCCATTTTAATGCCAAAACCTGGTCCTTCATTCCAAAATTTCCGGGAGCGGCAGAATCTCCGGTGCTAAAGAATCCAAATATTCCCAATCGATAATTTATGGTAACTAAAATTACGTCCTTGTCTAAAAGGTATGTAGCACCATAGGAATTACCGCTACCCCAAATGTTACCACCCCCATGGAGCCATACCATAACTGGTAGCAAAGTATGGTTTATCTGACAAATGTATCATTATAGGGAATTATGATTCATATGATCAGATGTGTGCACTGAACGTGAAATCTCTTACCGATGATGATTCGAATTCAAGAAGTGGTGTATAAACATTTAAGTACAGACAATCTTCAGCTCCTGCTGTCTTATTATTTTCGTCGATTTGAATACATATGCTTCTAAAAAAATCTGCTGCTCGAATTCCTGTCCACTTAGGTGCTGCTACAGGACTCGCGAATCTAAATTTAGATTAAAATCTTTTTATTTATAAGAATATAAATTTTTCGGTGGGATTATCTATCATATTATTTATCATCCAATTATTTTTTATTATTTTCAAATAAATTGCAAATAAGTTAAAGTAGTTTCGTACATTTATATTTCAAATCTGTTGAAGCTTAACGAATATTCATAGATCTCGAATTCCTTTTTTTGCTCGGAAGTCGTATTTTTTAGGATTACCCAACAGCCATACCACGCTGAAAAAACCAGTTCTCGTCAGATCACTGAAGTTAAGCAGCGTTGGGCGCGGTTAGTACTTGGATGGGTGATCATTCGAGAAAACTGAGTGCTGTTGACACATCGTGGGTGTGGTGAACCCACGCTTGTAGTTATTTACTACAAGAAACTATCCACCTAGAAACACTACCCGAATCGGGTAGTGTCATGCCTACCCTGAAAGGGAAATGGCTTAATGGTTTACTGCTACTACCCCTTTCCATCATCAAGCATCGATTTATTATCTCACAATGTTAATAACAGTCAGGCAGATGTTTGCCGATTTCAAGAGTTTTTCAATTTCAAACTTCGTTCATGATTTCGAGAAACAGTTGTTTAATTGTATTGTGGGTTTTGCCCAGCTCGTTGCCTCTCTGCAACTTCCTTTACCCCCGGCTAGAGCCTTGCTCATCCGCAAGCCTCTAGTCTGTTTTCATGTTAATAATTTCAGGACGACTCTATTTGTCTAAACTACATCATCAACCACGTCACTAGAACCCCCACTTCAATTTGTCAACTTCGATCCCACCCTCGAACACCGATTTCTGCACGAAAAATTGTCAGTCGACTACGAGAGTTTCCTAGACGAACAAGCTTTTTTCTCTGATGGGCTAAAGCCTCAATAATCGCTCGCGCACCACTAATGTATTATTTCCACTTACACTATTTGCTATTCTGAATTAATGCCAATTTTATTTTAATCGATTTACCGATTTATTTAAGAGATCCTTGTTCCTGAACGTTTCAAGGAGTGATCACTAACGCAAGCTAACGTCCCAGGTAAAAAAGTTATATATAGTTTGTATATAGTGAACAGAGCTCCTGCAAAAGCAGTTCCGAACAGGCGCGGATTAAGGGGGGCACAGTGGATTCCCCCCCCCCCCCACCAAAGCCCAGACTCGAATGTTTCCAATCAGATAATTGAAGTTCACTATATGCATATGTCAATGTTACAACCAATGTTGTTACAACTCTTGCCAATGTAGATTCCCATAACCATGTATATGTAATTCTCGCAGGCAATCAACCATTTAAGGTGAACAGGGAGTGAACTCAGGGAGCAGTCATGGTAGTCAAAACTATTCCACTATTCCACTCATCTACCATACCATGTCCTCCATGGGACTGCGCCCTCAGTCACCTCATTCGTCCAAACTGTTCCAATATTCTACTAATCTACCTCCGTGGGACTGCGCCCTTAGACTTTTACGATTGTTTTGTTCACAATAGCTAAGTTTTGAAAACTTAAAATATTGTTAATGAAATGTAAGGATCACAGAAAATATCAATAATGTTATGTATTTTATTTTTGTATTCTGGCTATTTTAATGCGACTTTATTTTTTTAGTAATTTAATATTGAATTGAAGTGGAAGGTATGCTTTATATCGAATATAAATCCAACTAGCTCATATTTCAGTAAATACGTGCGTACTTAAATAAACATTGATCTGATGTTTTTAAAAAAAAATTCAAGAATAATATGGAGTTCAATGTTTTTATTTCTGAAATAGGACAAAAGATAAATTTTTGCGAGTTTCTTCATTCTTGGTTTTATTATAAAAAGAAAATGTTTGCCTTTATGTTACCAAAAGTTCAAGCTGACACCAAGAAATAAAGAAATGCGAAAATCAACTAGTAATTGCATAAATTAAAAAAAAATGAGGCTTGAAAATCAGAAGATAGTGCATTTTAAAAATGGAAAGATTAGTTTAATTAAAAAAAAAAACTAATAACGTAAAAGTCTAAAAATACTTTTAAAAGGAAGCAAAAAACTTCGGAGAAAGCTTACTATTTTGGAATTTATCAATATTTTTAAAAACATTAAAGTTTGTTTACTGTATTGAATAGAAATTTAATTAAAAGCCATCAATTTTAGAATTATTGAACTATATATTATTTTAATTATTTCTTTGAAGAAAAATTGTTAAGCCACCAAGCACGAAATACCTATTATCATTCAAGAAGCATAATTATATGCTGAAATATCATAATTCAGGGTGGCCGCTGGACCGGGAAACCGGGAAATGACCGGGAATTTTTTGAGACCATAAAATGACATAGAATTCATTTTGAATTCACTTGAAATATCACAAGTTTCATATCACATGATATATAATGCAATTTAAAATAAGTTTGATTTGAACTTTTTTTTAATGCTAAATTGAATTGTTAACTTTTTCAATTATGAAAGCATTCAGTTTACAATGTGTAATTCTAAAATCTTTTACTATCAAAATTTTCCATTTTAGTTTTTAATTTTAAGGGTAAAATTTGAATTAAAAGAACTTGCAAATGCAGTTTTTTGAAAAATGATTTTAAAACTTGAACTGCAGTTCGTGTATTCGAAATTGAACAATAATTTTTTGATTTTATAGGGCGATTCTGAATCTGTTAAAATTAAACAATTTACAAATTTTTACGTTAAAAATTGAACTGTTTCAATTCCAAAGCCTTAGTAGTTACTAATAAAATGTAAACTTCCGATTCAAACTTTATAAACTATCAGTTTTTAGAGATTTCTGGGAAAATTTTAAATGATTTTTTTGTTTGAAAAATTAATTTTAATAGAATATTTAAGAATATTTCAAAATAAAAGAAAATTTTGATGAATAAATAAAAATTAAACGAGCTGTGCAATCACACGAGTCGAATCGCCGTCTCCCACTAGGTTCACATAATAGTTTGTCCGACACTCGCGATGGAAATGCGGCTGAGGAATTCGTCGAGAGACGACGAAGTTGTCGATTTCTCAACTGATGACATCACAGTGGTCGAAGTGAGTACTTTTCCCACTAGTTGGAAAAGTAAACTCACTTCGACGTATTCATGACGTGACGTCATCAGTTGAGGAATCGATAACGTCGTCGTCTCAAGACGAGCCTCCGAAGTCGCATTTCCATCGCAAGTGTTGGACAAAGTGATTATTCATTTTTTTTTTAATTTTGAGAGAATATTTCAAAACATTTCAAACCTATTTTAGTGTATAAATAACAATTGAACAATTATAAATGTATAACGGCTTAAAATTAATGTAATTTCACTTCTAATTTTAAATGTGTTTAGTTAAATATTAATCATATTTACGGGATTGTAACCTCCGTTTTCAGTTGTCATCAAACACGGCGCTCACTCGCACACTTATCCCGGGAGGAACGGAGATAGCAGATCACAGTGCGCATGCCCGAAGGGCCACAATGTGCTTATTAGAAACGTCTGAGCTGGGCAATAAAGGTGCAGTTACCGCAGTCAAAACTCGAGGCGCTTTGTACAGCATGATCGGTCTCCTTATTATTACCCCGTGGTCTTGACAGAGACGCTATGGTCATTAGGCTTGACCGTTGCCTGGACTTCCTTCAGAACATCCGCTAAGATTTCATACGAGACGACACAATCTCTGCTACATTCTCTTCCAATCTCTCGCAATCTTTCAAGCATTCCCTGCCAATCTCTGGTTGTCCCGCTCGCAATCTTTTGCCCCCCTTATTTTCTCGGACGTGAATTAGGTTTCGCGCACGCGCAGAGTGAAAAAAATGATCAGCTGATAAGCAGACCATACCAGCTATCACCGCGATCGCAACGAGCTTCAATTGGCAGGTAATATCGATACTAAGGAGTATCGAAATTCTAAATTATGATTTTAAAAAAGTACTCAAAACAAATAAAATATCAAATGGGTTTTATTTCTAAAACTGCGCAATAAAAATTAATTATATTTACGCCTTTTGATTTATTATTTAAAAAGTATTGTATGGGCACAGAAATTAAGTCACTGTAAGTTGTAACGTTATTCTTTTTCTATACGAGCATTAATTAACAAATTAATTAATAATGAGCATCAACTTAATTCTTTTGACACCTGAAACCTTGGGGACAGCTCTCATTATTGATTATTTTGATTTTACTGTTAGATTTATTTGTATCGAGTTTTTCTCTCGTGAGTATATTTCACGAGAAAACGGATCGCTCGACAATTTACTGTGTCCTGTTCAAGAAATTGGCCCCGAGTATGCACGTCGGTGCCAATCTTGAGAGGACGATAAACCTGAAACAAATTAAATTATTATCAACTAAAATATTAACCGAAACTTTATCAGTGGTTTGAGGTTCCCAATTTGCGTTAAAATTTACTTCACTCTTTTCAACTTTTAGCCCTTGAATTTTAAAATGATTTTCAACCAAGAATTCCCAGGAAATATAATTTTGCTCAAACTCTTGGTCCAAAATTGCTCTTAATTGGAAAATTCTCATAATTGTGATTTTACTTGAAAATTATATGATTAGCATAGGAAATGCAGGTACACAGAAACGAAGCCCAAATTGCATACGTTTTTGCAGTTTTTCGATGGTGACCTTCGTGAATTCTAGCCATTGATCACGCCTGAATAGGCCATTTTTATCTTTAATTTATTCCTGAGCATTTATTAATTTTATTTCTCGAATCTATTCAACCTAGTGGAACTCACGATTATACGAGTTTGAGTAAGGAATCCTACTGATTTTCCCACCCGTGCGAAGAACAGAGGATTAAGATATTAATGAGTTTATTAAATGAGACGCTATTCCGTGCAAGATTTGTCCTCCAGAATATTGTCTCATTTTCATACTTGTTTTATACTTTTGTCAAATTAAATATTATTAAACCACAAAAATTCCTTTTTTTAGTGGCGTCAGATTTAATGTTTAAGGGCATGTGACACAGTCAAATACCTACATTACCGACCTCACTTTTTCAATTTTCTGAATTTTTTTTTGAATCTAAGAACTTTTTTTGTAAATGAAATATCGGGCTGAAACTTTGGAAAATGTATGAGAAGACAATAAACTACGTTTACGTACTTTATTCGAGGAGGAACTTTGCAAAAAATTATTTCCGAAGAAATTAAAACTGGGTGCATTTTTTGAACCTAAATACTCTTTTTATAAGCAAAATATCGGCTTCAAACTTTCAGAAATGCAAGAGCCGACAGTAAAGTACGTTTATGTACATCATTTGAGCATAAAAGATGCAAAAAGAAAAATTCCAACTAAATGTCAACTCCGGTATTCGCGATGGATACGAAAATGCGAAGTCTGGCGGCCACTAATCGAGACTCTATCAGCTGGCTCGTCTACATCTGAAATATGGGGTCCACGCTGTCAAAGATTGATGTTGCGGTGTTCTTACAATAATATTATTTTAAAGTTGTGCCCGGCATAGAAGTTGAGTGAAATATGTTGTTTCAATGTTGAATTATGTAAGTATTGAAATCGTTATTGGCTTCGTTTAGTGGCCGCCAGACTTCGCATTTTCGTGTTCACAGCGAATACCGACCAAACTGGCAACCGTTGTTGACATTTAGTTGGAATTTTTCTTTTTGCATCTTTTATACTCAAATGATGTACATAAACGTACTTTGCTGTCGGCTCTTGCATTTCTGAAAGTTCGAAGCCGATATTTTACTTATAAAAAAAGTATTTAGGTTCAAAAAATACACCCAGTTTTAATTTCTTCGAAAATAATTTTTTGCGAAATTCCTCCTCGAATAAAGTACGTAAACTTGGTTTATTGTCTTCTCATACATTTTCCAAAGTTTCAGCCCGATATTTTATTTACAAAAAAAGTTCTTAGATTCAAAAAAAATTCGGAAAATTGAACAAGTGAGGTCGGTAATGTAGGTATTTGACTGTGTCACATACCCTTAATTGAAAATTTTCCTACTTTTTAAAAACCATACTTATTCTAATTAGGAAAAATTCATAACCCTATGCTGGGAATTTTACTAATTCCTAAGAATTTGATGAATTTTTCTATCAAAATTTTTGGTCAACTAATGGTAATTACTCGGGTTGGTAATTCCTCAATTCTCACTGGTTGAGCTCCCGTATGGAAACGGGTTAAAAGACCAATGAGAAATTGATAGGAGTCGTTAACCACATTACCAATAATTGAACAAGTTATCACATCCTCAAACTCCTTACTGCCACTTTAAACAAACTAATTCAGAGCCACCATACTGGCATTCTTGAGCTATCGTATAAAAACGAGTTGAAAAAGAATTAACAATCTTATGCATCTCCAGCTTGGCTCCGATCTATTTTGTTCTTGACAGGTTCAGAGTGGGACAGACCTTTAAAAGTTCTTTATTTTTATAAATTTATTTTTCTTAATTTAGAAATCTTAGAAAGAAGTTTATGTTTGTCCTTTGTCCTTCTTATGAATTCATACCTGAGCTTGATACGCGACCCCTTGCATTGGAGAACAAATTTCCTCGAATGCGATTGATTTCTAGAGTCAAACGCCAAACATGTGGTTCCTCTGAACGGTTGAGCGCAGACTGACGATTCGAGTGATCGCGGGTCCCCGTATCCCCTCTTTTCAGACAGGTCGCGCACGCAACCGCACCTGTTTCGCGTATACATGTGACGTGTTGAGACCCCCTGAGTCAGAAAAAACGATTTTTGCGAAGGTGTCTGTCTGTCTGTAGTCTAGAGTCTGTCTGTAGTCTGTCTGTAGTCTGTAGGCACGATAACTTTGGACAAAATAATCATCTTGGATTGTGCTTTGGCACAATCTTTGGCCTAAAAAGAAAGAACAAGTTCGTAAACCAGCTACACGGACAAAAATAGATATTAAAGCAGACTATCTAGATATTACTAGTTAATGGCCAACGGCCATACCACGCTGAAAACCCCAGTTCTCGTCAGATCACTGAAGTTAAGCAGCGTTGTACACGGTTAGTACTTAGATGGGTGACCATTCAATAATACTGAGTGCTGTTGGCCCATCGTGGGTGTGGTGAGCCCACACTTGTAGTTATTTATAACTACAAGAAAACTGTCCACCTAGAAATACTACCCGAATCGGGTAGTGTCACGCCTACCCTGAAAGGGAAATGGCTTAATGGTATACAAATATCTTAGCGCTTTAACTATGGGACAGAAATCTAGATATTGAAGTAGATCATGCCTATTTCTATAAAATCCAAAATAAATTTATATCGTAGTCCTCTGTTTTTGATATCCGAATCCTCAAGCATTCACCTTTTTTTATTATCATTCAATTTTCGAGTAGAGCGGATAACACGCTGTCCAAGGCTAACATAAGTGATGCCTGTAGTGTCGAGTCCTCATATTCTCTCGAGAAAATTATAATATCATATCCAAAAACACTTAATCCATTTTCTACCAGAACTTTTAACGCACTATTTATCCGAAAAACCACAACACATACGACGAATGCTCAAGGTACGGACAAAGCGGGGTTAAAATCTTTTGTCGCTATGCCACACGTCAACAATCTTGCTCCGATAAAATTTCGCTTTTTTAATATCTTAAATATTAACGGTTAATATGACACATTTTATAATTCCAATATAAATAGATATTGCCCTTCAATATCTTGTATATTGAATAGAAGATATTAGATATTATGCCGTAATATCTCTATAATATGGTTAAATATCAAAGTTTTTAATATCTACATTTCAATATATATTTTTCTCCGCGTATTTTGGATCAAAATTCGAAAAGTTAGAGCATTTTGAAAATTATTGAGACCATTTTTTTCAAGATTCAAAAATTCTATGTACGGCTATTCATAGCACTCGAAAACTCGAACAATTTATCCGCATGACATTTTTCGATAAAAATAAAATTATCAGAGTTATAGCATTTTTGAAATAAAAAAAAATAAAAAAACGAAAATGAACAATTTAAGGGGAACAACGCACGATCGATATGAAAGAAAGTCAAGATAATAAAAACGTTGCTTCTTGAAATTCCTACAAGATTATCATAACAACTTTTTGCATTTTTTCGAAAAAACAAAAATTCAAAATTTGATCGCAAAAAAAATTAAGAAAAATTCCATTGTGCGGTCAAACTATGCAAGATACAAAAAGGGATAAAAAGACAAAAATTGTGCACCCAAAAAAGATCTACAAGTTTGTCAATGATCACTTTTTAATAGAACGCTTAGTTTTTCTTTTATTCGTAAAAAATAACATTAAAAATTTAAAAAAAATAATTTTTGGACAAACGACACAAGCTATGCAAAAAGCAATTAATAGGCGACAGTTCTTCACTTAAAGCCGATCAACGATTTCCTTATTTATAATTTTTAGGAAGGGCAAGTAGATTTTTTTTAATCGTAAAAAATAAAAAAATAAATAAATGAATTTTTGGAAAAACAGCACGAGTTGGAATACAATGTATGATAACAACCTTTTTTGTATAGGATGTGCCCTTTTTTTAAATTATAACAACAAGAAAATGAAAATACGTATGTTTCAATACCAATACATATTATGAATTGTGATAATATAAATTTATTGAAATGATAGATATTTCAGGGTAGCAAAGAATAAAAATGAGTGCAAAATAAGGAGCAAGTATTGAAGTAATCATGAAAAATAAAATTCATACAATACTTGGCAATATCTGAATAAGTAGTACTAGCTTGAATACAGAAATAAATATAATATACATTTGATATAATAGTGATGAACATAATGTAGAAAATTTCGCATTTTGGAAAAAATCGAGTGCAAAGCACGAGATACGTGATGAGAATGTGTTCGTTAAAGCAGAAGGAGCTTTAACAAAAGATAATTCACAGTTACCAAATTACAGTTGACGATGAGTTGACCTTTAATTTGAAAAGGTCTGTCAAAAATGTGGAGGAAATACAATGACTGAACGCGTAGCGCGAGGTGTATATATATTATCAAGCGCAAGCCGCGCGTTTAAAAAATTAATTATGGTTTACTTTCAAATTTTCATCAAATTGAGTATGTTCGGTTTACATCTTTTTTGGCGTACTATTAAATAAATCATAAAAGTCATAATAAAATCTAATTATAAAAGTATTTTAATTATTGTATTCTTTATAGTTTTACTATCTTAACCATGTCATGTGAGTATTCAACAATAAGTAGCGTAGCATACATTAAATAAGCTATATTTATTTAAACAATTAAAAATCGTTTACAAAGTCATGAGGGATTTTCAAATTGTCCATTAGAAATTATTTGCATTGAAAAAGACTGCAGAAAATTCTGAATATTGAAAATAATACCTAAAAACGTAGTTTTTTTTTTGTTCATATTTGGGGCAATGGGGGGGGGGGTTGTAATGATGGGTTGAAAATTAAAGTTATTGGTCTGGTTGTATTTCGTAGACATTCTTCTTCTAGCCCCAAAAATTTGACAACTTTCGAAATTTCCCCATGATCAATATAAGGGATTTTCAAGTGCCCGGTGGCATGTGGTAATATTGGAATTTCAAAACAACAGCAAAATACGGATTTTCTTTTTTCGGAAATGGAAACTTTGTGAGGTTTCTTTCCCTATAGAGTAAACAAAAATTTTGCAACGCATTTTTGGACTCGCACTCCCCGCCATCTCTAGCAGTCTCATTGACAGATTTTTGAGTGCATAGCCCCTCGCTTTTTCCCATGAGCTGGCTTGATAGCAATGGCTTCCCGGGGAATTCTCCTCTTAGTTGGTCTCTTCGGTCGACCGAGATCTTGCGCTGGTGCAAGTTTCTATCCGCTGGTGTTTGGCGACTTTTATGTTTTTTCCTGATTTTTGAGTACTGTATCTATTCAACTATGGAAAATACAATTTCTGGTCATTTTGTACCCTATTGAAAAAGCATACATAGTAAACTACATTAGAACCTATGTGGGAACCCATATCGGAACCTTTTTTGAATTCCTGTCTCGAATTATGATCTGAGATAGGAATATAGGATGGGAATCTATATCGGTTCTTATCATGGGTTTTTATGAAGGTTCCTACACGGATGGGTTTTGTAATTAATATTTAAGGAGTGCGCAGTAGTTTTCTATGAAAGCTGCGGCTGCGCAGTATTTTTTGGGTGTTTATAAGATTGCCGACTATGCACCCAAAGCTTCCAAAACATATTTCTTATAAAAAAAGTTCTAATCTCATGTGGGATTTCATGTAGGAACAATTTGTAGGTTTCCATAACGGTATTCATATAAGAACCCATGTAGAAACCCACAAAATATTTCCCATCCTATCTCACATCGTAATTTGAGACAGGATTTCAAGAAAAGAACCCATATGGGTTCCCAAATACGTTCCCATGTAGTTTACTATATAGACTTTTTCAGTAGGGTATAGGTCCGTCATTTTCAAAATTTGTATTTTTACTGTACATTATTTTTGCGGGTTTGAAAGAAGGTTGCGCGCGGTTCTCGGTTTATAAAAGAATCCGATGAAAACTGAGAAAGTTAAGTGGATTTTTTACTTTTCATATTTTTGGCTATTCGAACGAAACCCGCTCCTAGAAAGAAAATTATTTTGACAAAAAAGTACAAACTGTGCGTTTAAGGGCATGCTCTCCGGTGACCACGTGACCAAACCAGTCCTTGGTTATGTAATTTTTTTTTGGTGTTCACCATGTCCAAACGCAATGATATATTGCTCTCAAAATTTGGAATATAGAAAATTTGACAATAAATTGCGTTTGTATATTTAGTATCAGTAATAATTTTGAAAAAAAATTTCCATGTAAAAAATAAATGTGTAAAATTTCATAACCGAGCTTGGTCATGTGATCTCTACTTTACCGACGTTGGAAGTTTCTTTTTTTCTCTGCTACAAATTGCTAAAAATACTCCAAAAATAATGACAGGTTACGTGTATGCAGGTACTTATTTTTGGATCTGCACCGAATGTGCAAATGATATTGTTTATATTGATTTTTTTGAATGTTTTTAGACGATTTAGTCCAAAATTTTTGTCAGTTGTCAACATACGTGAATCAGAAAATCTGAAATGCATCAAACCAAACATTACCTGCAAAGTGCTACAACTTGAGTGGTAATATCCTACTTTTTTTTTTGTTTTGACTGGCAAGGAATGGTCGCTCTGTCGCGCTTCTCTTGAACTTTCCGTTATTATATGAGTTATACAGTTTTTTATTATTTTGAAATGTACATTTCGGGAGAGTGTCTTTGGCTTGTTTTATAGTGAATTGAAGTTTTGTTACATCTCACTTGGTTGTTGCTTGTTTTGTACTTTTGTATATACGTAACGTGTACGGTCGCCTTTCCTGCTGAACTATGGCTGTGTGTTCGGAGTGTCAGATAGTGATAACCAGAGGTGGATCTGAAGTTCTTGCCTGTGTGAAGTGTGGCATTTTAATTCACTTGAACTCTGCTATTTTGGAATCACCAAAAAATCATTTGAGAAACTTAAAAAAGGCCAAGTTGACTATATTTGCAAGGCATGTGCATCGTTGCCCACTTGTGCCACCTCTACGGCAGTCCCTGCTACCATTATGCCCAACTCTGATGAAAGTGCGAATGTCTACAACACCCACTGCCAGGATGTCGGTAATACAGGAGTTGTTCCTCCCACTTCTACCTTTGTCTCTACCTCTGAAATTGCGGCAACCCTACCCCCTGGTCTTGCTGAATTCTTGCGTAAAGTGGTCTCCGACGGACAAAATGAAGCGCTTGCGCAGTCACGTGAAATTTTGACGAGAATTACAGAATTTGAAACTCGACAGCAAGAATTTAATGACAAATTAAATTCCACTCTTACACAAATCAAGTTGGAAGTCAGTGTGAATAGCGAGCGTATTAAAACAATTGAAGCTGGTTCTGTATTACAAGTGGCGGAAATTGATGACGTCAAGAAGGAGGCTAAAGAATTGAAAGCCAAAGTGGTTACATTGGAGCATGCGCTAAATGTCAATGAACAAGCGGCGCTGCATGCTACCTTGGAAATTCATGGTCTCCCCATGAAGCCAGAGCTCTCGATGTTACTCTTCAAAAGGATGGCGTTGTCAAGCTCTACAGGAAAATTAAGGCGCCTCCTCCGACTAATTCTTCCCCCCCCCCCCTCCCCCGATCATAGTAGCCAAGTTCTGCAGACAAGAAATACGGGATAAGCTGATCGAGAGGCGTAAGATTAAGAGAGACTTTTCAACCTCAAACATTGGATGGGCAGACAACGAGAAACGCTTTATCTACCTTCGTGAGGCGCTCACTTCACTCAACAGGAAAATTTATGCCATTGCTCTAGGTCTTCGCAGAGAGGGAAAGATCAAATACCTTTCGATTTCCGGCGGAAAAATTTTCTGTCGAAAGAAGGACGGTTCGCCTAGAATTTACTGGTCGAACATACAATCTCTTGAAGGACTGCAATAGCAACCACTGTCTAATTCCATTATGTACTTGATTTTCCCCTCTCCAACCTTAGCTCTACCCTATTTGAAATGCTACTTATATACTGGTAAATATATGTTTTTGATTATTGCTCTTTACCTTCTATTAACTCCGATTACTTCGATACTTCTGAATTTCTCACATTGTACCTATCTAAATTTTCAAAATAAGGTTACTCGATTATGTTTTTTTTTCCTCTTAGTACGCAACTTTTTTCTTTTCTCTTGCTATCTACCTGTTCACTGCGCTTATTCAGTTTCGCACCGTCATTGCAAATTTATCCTTTTTATGCACTATTTCTATATATTAAGTATAGTAGCGCTTACGAAATTAATAATTTTTACTTTGTTATGTGCGTTTTTCACTTTTATCAAATGTAATCATGATAACTGGATTCTGTTGGTTCTTAGTCTCTTTCACTTTAACGTTATGGAAAGGTTTTTTCGATCTTTTAACGTATCTCAGACACTTTTACGTCTAACTATATTAGAACTTTACATATCACTTTTTGAATGGAAACCTTAAATATTTGTCACGTTAATGCTCAGTCCTTACCTGCCCACTACCATGAATTCACACATTACTTTAAGTCCTGTTCCTTTCATATCATAGCCGTATCTGAGACTTGGCTTACGCCTAACATACCCTCGAGCCTCGTAGCACTTGACCATTACACACTTTTCCGTAGGGATAGAGATGAGAGAAGAGGGGGTGGGGTCTGTCTTTACATTCATGACAGTTTGAAGGGTGTGCAGGTAGGAGTGAGTCCTTTCGCCAATTACCCTACTGCAGAATACCTTTTTATCAAGGTATCGTCGCCTCATGACAGTGTGTTGGTTGGTGTGATCTACAAACCTCCTAATGCTTCTTACTGTAGGGAATTGGAGACTGACATTTTTGATCTAATACCTAATTATAATAACATTGTACTTACTGGTGCCCTAAACACAAATCTTAATGCCACCAACAATTTAACTAACTATTTAAAATCAGTTGTGTTCTCCGCCGGATTATCGATAGTTCCACATAATGCTACCCACCACACTGATCATTCCAGTACATGGATTGATATAATGATTGTCGACGATTTAGACAAAGTGCTTTCTTCCACTCAACACTCAATCTCATTCCTCTCATACCATGACCTCATCAGCATCCAATATTTGTTCTCCTTTAACCCCTCTTCTATTATAACCCCTCTGTCTATACGCAATCTCAAAATTATAAATGAAGCTGAATTTCTTGAACATCTATCCACCTATGACTGGAAATGCATTTTTACTGAAAGGGATATCAATAGGAAGGTGATTCGCTTAAGCACATTTTTAACCTCAGCCTTTGATAAATTTGCGCCTCTCCATACCCTGCAAGCTAAAAAGAAATTCACTCCCTGGATCACTCCTGTTATCAAAGATATGATGAAAGAAAGAGAGAAAGAACGTAGATTGGCCAAAAGAACTAAAAATAGTATCATTCCAGCTGAATTTCGTAAATTGAGAAACTTAGTACAAACCAAAATTAGGGATTCATACAATCAATATAATTACAACTCTATCAAAAACAGGAATAAAAATGAAAACATCTGGTTTCTCTTAAAACGGCTTGGACTTATTCCCCATAAGCACTTGTCACCTGATAAAAATTTCTCTCCTGCAGACCTTCTAACAGCCTTTACTACAAAGCCCACACCCCCTGTAAATGTCACTCCTTCTACGTCCTCAGTTACCCTTACATTTGATGAAACCAAGTTATTCTTTTCTGATATATCGCAAGAAACCCTAGTAAAAAAACTTTTCGAGGTAAAATCGAATGCTCAGGGTTCTGATGGTATTTCAATGAAAATGATACGCCTTGCATTGCCAGTCGTTGGCCCTATTCTCTTGCACATCTATAATGCATCTCTCCAGGTGGGTATATTTCCCGACATCTGGAAAGAGGCGATTATTCGCCCTATTCCTAAAATATCTAACCCTACATCCCCTAAAGACTTCCGCCCTATATCCATCCTTAGTGCCTTGTCTAAACCTTTCGAGCGTATCGTCCATCAGCAGCTTACGGCACACCTTGAAATTAACAACTTAATGGATCCAATGCAATCCGGGTTTCGTGGAAAGCATAGTACACTTACAGCTTCACTCAAAGTAACTTCTCACATTAAACTTGCAATAGATAGAAGGGAGATTACGGTTGTTGTTCTTTTCGACTTTTCTAAAGCATTTGATACAGTTAACCATAAACTACTACTGGCCAGGCTTAAATCGTTGCACCTCTCCAATATGGTGGTTAAATGGTTTGAATCCTATCTTAGTAACCGGTCTGAAAGAGTACAGCTTAGCAATGGCGAGCGGTCTAATTGCGTCGAGGTTGGGAGTGGTGTTCCTCAGGGGTCCTCGCTTGCGCCCACCCTTTTTAATATCTATACCTCTGAACTTGGTAGAGAGCTTTGTTACTGCAACTATCATAAATATGCTGATGATTTTAAACTTTCCCTCTCCGGACCTATTGTTACTCTTAAAAGCTTACTCCGAAAGGTACAGGAGGATATCGATATGGTTGTGCAGTGGTCCTCGACAAGTGGCCTCACTCTTAACCTTGCTAAAACTATGGCTATAATCATAGGCCCTTCTTCCTCTCCATCACTCGAAACAATTGCCACCCTACATCCGCTATTGATTGAGGGGCGTATCATTCCGTTTGTGGACTCTGCAAAAGAGTTAGGATTCATACTTAATCGTTCTCTCACTTGGAATGAACAAGCTTCAGATATTTCGAGGAAAACATTTCGAGTCCTCCAACAGCTTAACAGAAATAAAGAATCACTTCCCACTTCTACTCGTATCCTCCTAGTTAAAAGCCTCATACTTCCTTTCTTTGTCTACGGCTGCGTGGTATATGATGATATTACTGACGAGCTGAATGTCAGACTTGAGCGTGCGCTTAATGCCTGCATTCGGTTCATTTATAACATCCCTAAAAGTGAACATATTACTCAATACAGAGAAAGAGCAGGACTTCTTAACGTCGCCAAGAGAAGACAATTTCATATGGGTAACTTGCTTTATAGTCTATTTACTAGTGAAACCCCGCATTATCTGTTTAATCTCTTCCATTTTATTGACAAAGATCAACCAACACATTCCAGACTCCGTGAAAGGAAAAAAGTACTAAAAATTCTACCACATCGCACGTGTAAAATGCAAAGGTCTTTTATGATTCGTGGTGCCCGTCTTTGGAATAAACTACCTTCTACAATTAGAAATGCACCGTCACAATATCACTTTAGAAAACTTCTTTTTGCTTACTTATTAAACACCTCAAATTCTATCCTCGAAATCACTCATTGGTAATACTTAAGCCCATCTGTAATAGTGATATATATATAAACTTGTGCATGTATCCACTTTCTTTCAGATATATGTATAATTAATTACGTTTATGCATAGTATTCTTGTTAAATATCTATTGCTTATTTTTACTTCTTTTATTTTTACTTTTTATTAACTGTCCGATCGATCGCTACCATATTCTATTGTATTAATATGTATCACCTGTTCCTTATAGGGCTGTCTAGCCCTAGGGACTTTTCACAAATAAATACAAATACAAATACATTATCAATTTATAAATGAAATTTCTTTGAAATTATAAACATATTGATGTATACAAACGTTCTTTAGTGCTTTTTATTTAATCGTTAAAATTCTAAACACGATATCTCAATCCGTGTGGACGCAGTGAGCACCAAAAAAAAATGAAAATAATTTCACACATTTATTTTTTACATGAATAATTTTTTTCAAAATTATTACTCAAACTAAATATACAAACACAATTTATTTTCTCATTTCCTATATTCCAAATTTTGAGAGCGATATATCATTGCGTTTGGACATGGTGAACACCAGCAAAAATTTTCATAACCGAGGACTGGTTCATCCTATAGGGAGCATGGATGTTCGTGTCATTCGGATCAGCGAGATTCAGAGGCGTATATTTCTTTTCTTCTTCACAGATGGTATTTTAAAGTGGATTCACGGAGAAAAATGGATAGCCAGTTTTATATCTTCTAGATAGTACCAAGTACCGTCCACAATTTCTTCTTCATAGAGCCTGCCCAGATAACAAAATGCGAGCAATATGCGACGCATTATGCTCGCACGTCGTGCCGATCAACACGCATGAGATGCACTCACCAACGCAGACATATGTGTCATCAATTGAGACGCATATCGCTCGCATGTCGTGCGGGTCACGCGTGCGACGCATATCGCTTGCACGTCGTGATTATGCTCTAAAAATAATAAATTATGCAACATTAATATTGTTATACGTCCAATAAACCAAAGAGCCCATTTTGTCGGTCGTAAAATCTGGGAAAAGTCAGTAAATTATTTTGCTTTTCCATAAAAAAGATAGGTTAGGTTTACTTACTGGTTATATATTTTTTCGATTGCACTTACCACAAGTCTATTAATTTTCGGAATGCCGGATATAAAACACGATAAACACGATAGTAAAATTCTTCGACAGATGCCGAAAGATGCTGAAAACACTTTTACTGACTTTTACAAAAACCAAAGATGGTCAGGCGTCATCAAGTTGATAGCGTGTGTGAACAGTAGACTGTCGTGTAGAAGGAAAACGAACCTGACGAACGGAGACGGAGATAATATATATTACACAACGCGCCACTGATCCGCGCGTTTTACAAATATTCAAATTCACACATATACTAATTCTATGTGATTTTGATGTCGGAAATTAAAATTTATGTGAACATATGTGTAAATTAAATTTTTAACTGCATATCATTTTTAGTATTATTCGATCATTCTTCATGAATATTACAAATTAAAAGTGCAAAGAAAAAATAGAAATTTATTTGCGATTAGAATTATTGAATTTTTTTAATTTGTACCAATTTATGTAATTTAAAAACAAGTTGAAAAATAAATTCAATTGATTAAGAAATTTTTTAAATATAAGTTAATTTTCACGCATCTTCATGATGACGACATGCGACTCATAAAGCTCGCAGGATGTGCCCATGTTCCGTGCTAGCGAAATGCGACTCATAACGCTCGCAGCTACGTGACCATCATATATTGCTGGCGAGATGCACGCGTTCTCGCACGCATTGCATGAAAATCACGAAATGCGGGTGACGTGCGTCGCACGCATTGTTATCTGGTTGTTTACACCGGCGAGCCTACAGTAGGCCGGCTTACTATAAGCTGTCTTAAATACGAGAGTAGCTCAGTTTCGCGTCGGCGCAAAAGCGTTTTCAACAGTGGCTCTCTGTCGCACACATGGAGTCCCTGTGGCTTCTGCGCCGACGCGAATCTGGCCACTCTCATTTAAGCTAGTTTATTGTAAGCCGGCCTACTATAAGCTCGACGGTGTAACCAGGACCATAGTCAGGCAGAATTTTATAATTTTATAATTGTATAGTCTGAATATACACAGTTGATTTAGACTCACTATCTGTATAATCAAATCGACACTCCAGAATGTCAAACAGAAGTGGCTGTATCACGACCTCTACCGAAAGCCGAGCGAACACCCCCGACATCGGAAACGCATTTTTGGAGCGACTGACGTTTTGATGTCACGTTTGCCGTATTTTATAAAATTTTTAATTAGTTTACACCACCTGTTTGAACTTCAAACATACTTGGAGAGTGAATAAAATGTGGAGAACGTGTTGGAGAGTGAATTGAGTGGTTTTCGTTCTGATTTTAAACGTCAAATTCGATACTTCCGAGGGATTAAGGACAAAAGCGTCACTCATTAATTAGTGCGTATTCTCAACATTTTCGACCGAAAACGTACTCAGAATTTCGTATCTCTTTCCTAAAGAAACAAGACTTGCGAGATTTGAATTACGCATTTATATTGTTTTCTGAATTTTCCAGTGTTAATGTTTTAATTCTGTGCAGTCACGCCGTTTCCTTAGCCTCTCGTGCTCAAAGTAATATCTTTTCAAAGTTTTTATACATATGCAATCATGTCTCAGGCATCCTACTCTTCAAAAATAATAAAGATCCTTTCAGAATCGATGGATTTTATATCAATTTTCATGTTTTTCAGGTTTCATTTATTAACTCAATTTCCGTCCCTCGTCTCTCTTACTCTAATGAATATATATGTAAGTGGAAACAGGACAAAAGATAATAAAGTTGACACTCTGATATGGTTAAGTTAACACAGCTCCCTGGCACTAAAAGCTAAAAATGGGCACACATTTGACTGCCCTGCGCGTTAGTACTTAAATTGCCCGAGCGTAGCGCTGATTACCTATAGGGCCGACTTTCTTGAAAATACATGGCAAAATTGTCAACATTCGAAGTTTTTTTATATTTTCTGGTAGTTTATTAGTCCTTTTTTCGTTTTTTTTGCTGAAAATGATCAGTGATATATAATTAATTGAAAAAACATTAAACATGGTGAAGTGTTTAGCAGTGAACTGTGATTCTGGTTACAAAAAGAAACGGAGTTCGGAGGAGCAAACTCAACGGTTTTTTTATGTGCCAAAAGACAAAGTGTCAATTAAAAAATGGCAAAAAGCAATTTTGAGAGATGACATTACAGTCAAAGAAGGTCAAGCGGTTTGTGAGAGACATTTTGCAGAAAGTGACATCATCCGCGAAAGAACAATTACTGGTCCTGACGGAACTGTTTTAGGAACGGCATAAGTTATTGTATGAATTTAATTATCGTATTTATTTTCCTTTGTGTATATGTTGCTTTTTTCTATTATGTACTTTGAAATAAAAATTCCGCCAGAGTTTAAACATGAATTCATGGAATAAAATTGATAGTTTTAAAACAAATAATAATATCTTTAGCTCCATAAAATATATTTTCTATTTACAATTTGTAAAATTTCAAAAAATAATGCAAATAATTTGTATATGAGTATCAATAATTCATCATATTATCTTGGCATACTAATATACTATTAAATAATCGCAAATGTGCGATTATTTAAATTTCTTGAAGAAATTGAGGAAGTTTTTGTTAAACATTGTAGCCAAAGTAACGTTTACGATTTGTTAGTAAACGAAATGACTGAAAAAAAATTTAAATTTCCCTGTGCTAGTCATGCTGAGGATTTTTTAGCATACATTTTACATTATTACTTGCAACTCAGAATGAGAGAGTATGCAAAAATTGAAATAGCTGATTAAAGAAAAGAAAGCTCTAAGCTAAAGAAAATGTCAAAGTTGTATTCTACCTAAGATTACAGAATTACAGCATACATTTTGAAAATTTAACTAATTTAAATGTTGAAAATATAACTAATTTGAAGAAGTTAACTAATTTAACTAATCTAAAGAAAATATAAATGTTTTTTGTACATAAAATTACATATTATTACTGTTGTGTTTTACAGAAAGTTATAATTTTTTGAAATGCTTGTTGCATTCATTTTATTTATTGGAATTTTATATTACATATAAGATTCATAAGAATTATACTTTTTTAATTTAAAAATTGCCTTTTTATTAATCTCATATACATACCTCTTTATTATTGTCATTTTTATAATTGCAAAATAATTTGGTAAGTTACTTTATACTGTTTTAAAATAAAATGTTTTAATATTAAATTAAGTACAAGAATTTTTACGACGCAAAAAACCTTTTCATTTTAATTTAAAATCGTGACACTAAAGTTCCTAAATAAATTAATTACTTAATAACAATTTTATTGTCAATACTTTGTTTAAATTTATTATATTAAATGTATTATCTTGGAAAAATTTTTCGTATTTCTTTCACACATTTAATCACTTAGAAACTTAATATATTTCACTTTTTTCGTTATATATTTTATACTAGTATATGCCAAAGACATTTAACTTCTTTTTTCCATTAAAAAAACACGAAAAAGCGGTTAAGATTTAAAAAAAAACATAAATATTTGCATTTTTGCCATGTATTTTAAAGAAAGTCGGCCCTATATGTATTCAGCGCCACGATTTCGCCTGGTGGCCGTGATCCACCTTTCAGCCAACTTTTATAATACAGGCCTCCATGAATGTGTCAGGGGGCTGAGTTAACACTACGAGATAACCACGAAGGAATAATAAGGAGACCGAACTGCCATGAGAAACTTTTTCGGATCTGCTAGGAGCAACGGCACCGTAAGTGCCAGGCCTGTAAGTCGTAATCACTCTTCTGTGAGTGCGCAAGCGCAACGTGTCCTCTTCTCACGGACAGAAAAAAAAGCGAGTAAGACAACTTTTGAAAGTAAACAGAATATGAAATTGGTTTTTGCCACAACTGTAAAAATCAAAAATGAATTCTCACGTCGTACAATTATCAATTTGGTATCAATTGAAACTTTCTACTGAATAGGCACTTCAGGGTGGCCGTTTTAATGCAGGAAAAAAATTCCTGGTGATTTCCCGGTTTATTCCTGGTTCAAAATAATTTTTCATGGTCATTGACGTTAAATATTCGAACTCTTGAAGGTAAAAATGTTGTCATTTGAAGTTATAAAAACTAAACTGCAAATTAAAACACTCAAAGTGGAACTCTTTTCAATTTTAAACTTTAAAAATTAAAATTAAATACTTATAAAATTAAAGCTTGAAAAATTTGTAATTCAAATGCTCAATAAATTATACATAACTAAAATATAAATAATAACATCATAAATAAAATATAATCTTGCAGACTCCCTTTTGACAATTTTGGAAATTATTTGAATTTTTTAAAAATATTCTCTTGAAATGAATTATTCAGAATAAATACTAATTTTAAATTTTCCTAGAAATCTTAATACATTTTTTTATTTTTCTGAATATCTCCTGAACTTACTCTAAGTTTTCCTAAAATATTACCTGTTCCACTGTTATTTTATTTTGTAGTCTTCAAAAATTTACATTTTGTTTAACATTTTTTGAAATCTTCTCAAGTTTTAAATTGAGTTGGAATCTTTTCAAAACTTCTAAATATCTCGTAAACTTACTCGTATTTTTCAAAAGTTATAATTGTTCAATTCTTATTCATACATCCAAATTCAACACTTTCACTTGAAAATTAATTTTTTTTCAAATAGAACAATTGAAATTGTAACGTTTAATATTTAAATGTATTTCCTTGAAATTTGAACGAGGCAAGACAATTTAGTTTTGAATACAGTCAAATATTGCTAATTTATTTCTTTGAAATTTGAACGATGCACAGCAATTTAGTTTTGAATACAGTCAAATATTGCTATATATTACAAAAATTTATTTTTCTTAAATTACAATCTTTTTAAATTAAGGGGTTAAAAGTTGAGTATTTTAGACTGAAACCAAGCTAAAATTTCTGAGATAATCAGGTTTAAACTCCAGGATCGTCAACTTTACACTCTGAGATAGTGAAGCTAACCGTCAAATTTTGACACTCCATGGGTGGTACGCTACACCATCTATGGGGCTGTTCCATATTTAAAACTCAAATATAGTCAATCTGACACTCTAGATGTTCAGGCTGATCAGCCATTTTTCTCCGTGTTGTCTCACGCTATTGAAATATGCGTTCAATTGTGGAATCTGCGATTCACACAATAGACGGACATTAAACACGCCATTAAGCCAAATCCCTTTCGGGGTATGTGTAGTTCTTTTAGTTCTGGCCGCGTTATACTATCTAGGATCGAGGGATGTATATGGTAAAAGTAAGTAGGGGATATTCAAGAGAAGTGTAAGATTTGAGATCAGTTTAAAAGACGCGCGTTATTTATTCAAATAACAAAATCACTCCACAATACCGCTTCGATACGGGTCGTTGATCAATCTTCCTAGCAAACACGCCGGCTAGAGATCATCACAGAGTCACTGTACGTTATGATTCACACATAAACTGACTAATAAACCCATAGGAAGATCCATTTATTTTACACCAACCATGGCCGATTAGCTAAGCTCTCAACGAGGGCCCACGAGTAACAAAAATATTTCGTTTCAGGCGTTTATCACCCCGCTGGCACTCTTTATCAAAAATTTCTTATAAACAATTGTCCACCACACCTCCCTATCCTGGCATATATTAGTTGCTACCTTTACATTCATACATCATTCCATGCAAGCTCTGATTCACACATTCCCACCATTCTTTCTCTTCAGTCTACCTCTGGGTAGGGTACCATTCACTTTGCCTACATACACTTGCATCCTTAAACGTCTTTATCCATTTTTTCAACATGACCAATCCTACACAAAAAATTTCTCTCACTCTTGTTAATCAGTGTTTCATCTACATACCATATTCTTTGAGAACCCACTCACTACTGACTTTTTCCATTAGAGTTTTACCGCATATATTTCACAGGGTTGTATCTATATTATCATATGAATCATAATTCCCTAAATTCTACATATATGACATATGGGATATAACAGTTTCAGATACTATTTCAGGATGTATTTTTATCGAATCTTTTCTGGCTCTTCCTCTCCATACCTTATCCAAAATTTCTTTCCCCAGCTTATCACTATTTACCACTTTTCCCAGCAATTAAGATAATATATGTGACGTGCCGTGAGAAAAGGGACCTCAGGGTTAAGAAATCGATTTGCACGTTTTTGATGCTATCGATAGTTTTTAAATCGCTCTTCATATAAAGAAAAAATTGAATTTTGGATATACTTCCGAAAAGCGCATACCTCCGATTAATTTGAAACTCTGCACGGAGAAAAATGAGATTGAAGAGTTCCATATTGAGTACACAAATTGTTTAATGATTACCGAATTTCAGGAATAGATGCACAAGACACGGGAAGGATTGTGAAACTGCACACTAATCATTAAAAATTTGTATCTCTCCTACATAGAACCTTATCTTTTAATACTTTAAAGTTATGGTATACACTTCGTACGTTACCACCTACAATTTAAGTGCTTCAACCTTTGCACAAATGAAAAACTAGTCTCTCCTAAAAAGTGCGTTTTCTTAAAAAAGAATAGAAAGAATAAATTACTATACTTTCTAGAATCAATAATGGAAATCTATATATCGTGTCTCAGTTTTCGGAAGGACGAATTCTTAATCGAAGTATAGTTTATAGTGTTCTATTGGGAACTCGACTGAGTTTGCAGCAGTCCAGTAACCATTCCTGGATGTCCCGCACTCAATAACGTTCGGACAGCACCGTACCGAAGCTTGCTTGCATGATACCATAAGGACGTTTACTACCTCTTACTTTAGAATCCAGAATACCAGATTGCAGAGAGAACTGACTGCTGCGTTGGAAACCCGGGTTCAATCCTCGGCAACTACGTTTTTCATCTAACTCGAGTTTTTCTGTTTCAGCAAATAAATGTTCATAATTTAATGTTTAAAACTTATTGAATATATATGTATGTATGATATATAAATAAATGTAAGTTTATAAAATGAAAAGTGACTATATCGACCCGTCAACAGCCGCCGCTCTGTGTCCTTGTGAATTCTTTTTGGCCGATCATTCTTTACTGTTGCGAGTATAGGAACGATTCCTATTCTGGACTGGACTCCGTACAGTGCGCTAGGGGAGTCAGACCGTCGACAAGCTGTAATCTCTTTAGTTGCCTAAAGGAGTTAATGCCGCGATTGCACTTGAGTCAATAACTGATTTTCAGTCTCGAATTTTTTTTATAACGCCAGTTCAGTAATGGATACCTCGACTACCAGCACTAAAGACCCAATTTTTCACTTCCATTTTTCTCCGTGTGCATACTTATGTATTTTGATGCGCTGATTACGAAAATGATAATGAATATACGCGCAAATTCCGTTTTCATGGTAAAAACCATCAAAAACCCAAGAAGATCATGGTTTTTTGCTTTTATCTTAGTACATAATAAAAATTTACAAAAATGCTTTAAACAAAACTTATAGATCTTTTAATAGTACATACTTTACGTGGTATACACTTTACTGTACGACTAATACTTTTTGAGAAAATTGACTCAAATGCTTTGACAAATTCCTGGAAGGCTGAATACGCGCTCGTAGAATGGTTAGGAGAAGCGAAACTTTCCAAAGCGGACATTGGTGGGAAGGAAACAGCCAATATCTCCAAAATACTCTACATTGTGTAGCGTATGTGACCTAATTTATTTCTATGCCCACCCAGTGGGCACAATCGTTAAAGAACGTTATTAGAACGGCTCAAAAACGTCCTAAGTCAGCCCGAATAACGCTCCTTAAACATACAATGTTTCAGATACGTTTTTAGGACGTATTTGGAACATGAATCGTTTCCAGAACATTAGTTGGTCTGACTTAGGACAGTTTTTAAAGCGTTTAAATAACGTCTTTTGACTTGTACGTCCTAGGAACGTTTTTAAAACGTTCCAATTACGTTCTTAAATTTCGTGCCCACTGGGCAGTTACAAGAGTGCCCCCCCCCCCCACGAGAAGTTGGAAAGGGGTAGGGTTGTAACCGAAATTATTTTTGTGGCCAGTCACAGGGTTGCTTTCCCGCCCCCTACGAGAAGTTGGAAAGGGGAAGGTATGTGACCTAAATTATTTCTATGAACAGTCACAGAGGTGCCTTCCCCCACGAGAAGTAGGAAAGAGGTAATAGTGTGACCGAAATGATTTCTGTGGCCATTTACAGGGCTGC
>CAKNYM010050465.1:108760-126684 GCA_932195095.1 Andricus curvator | reverse complement strand
GAGGGGTAAGGATGTGACCTACATTATTTCTGTGAACAGTCACAGGGGTGACTTCCCACCCCCCATGAGACGTTAGAAAGGGGGAAGGTATGTGACCTACATTATTTCTGCGACCAGTGACAGGGGCGACTTCCCCTCACGAGATGTTGAAAAGGGGCAGAAATGTGATCTACATTCTTTCTTTGACCAGAAACAGGGGTGCCTTCCCCCTCCCCCAACGAGACGTCAGAAAGGGGTAGGAATGTGACCTTCATTCTTTCTGTGACCAGTCACAGGGGTGCCTTTCTCCCACGACAGGTTAGAAAGAGGTAGGGATGTGACCTAATTTATTTATGTGGCGAGTCGCAGGGGTACCCCCCCCCCCCACACACGAGACGTTGGTTATTGGTTTTTCAGAAAAACGTTGAGATATATAAACGGTTATTTTGAGTATATCTACAACTTTTGTTTGAAGCTTTTTTCAAAAATTTTATTATTCACTGCGATAAACGCAAAAAAAACATGATTTTCATGTGTTTTTCATTTTGTCTACCATGAAAATCGAGTTTGCGCTTATATTCACTACCATATTCGTGATCAGCGCGTCAAAATAGATACGTATACCGTGTTTCAAATTGATCGGAGGCATGCGCTTTCCGAAAGTACACCCTCAATTTTTATCTAAAGAATTTGAATTGTTATTAGGCTGAAAAGTAAGGCGTAAATCGCCTGTTTCGAAGCGTGCGGACGGCTCGAGAAATCCACTCCCACCACTTTCCACACATCTTTGGGTTCTGTGTTCGGGTGAGTCGAGATTTTGCCTGACTCGCTGCACGAGTAGCGAGAAGATGCAGTCATAAGTGGAGGGGGTGGATTCCGGAGATTGTCCCCTTTTTCTTCGACCTTTTCTTCAATCGCTTCTGCTAAAAAATTCACACGCTAACCCTAAGGTTTCTTTTCTCGCGGCACGTCACATATACAAATACTAGAGTTGATTGATTTCAGCTAGAAATTCCAGTTATGCAGTCTACAGCGTTTACTGTTCACAGAGTAAACTTAGATGCAATCACTGCTTTCAGTGCTTGCTACGATAAATCTTTGATCTTACAAAAATTAACGTCAGCTGTGAAGAGTTTCTATGTTAATAATTCCCTAAGTTCCGTTAGCAAAAGTTCGGTAACGAAGCAATTACCACAATATCTGCAAATATCGGGAATCACGCAGTATTTATTCTAATCTTGATAACAATACTACGATGTGGAAGTGATTTGCTATATATAGGCAGGTGCATAGTAAATTATGATTTTCAATTCTTACCGGGCATAAAATTCTCTG
This sequence comes from Andricus curvator, assembly GCA_932195095.1. NCBI lineage: Eukaryota > Metazoa > Arthropoda > Insecta > Hymenoptera > Cynipidae > Andricus > Andricus curvator. Next base: position 125,370 of record CAKNYM010050465.1, on the reverse strand, counting down.
CCTGTACCGAGAAAAAAAGTGTTTTCCAGTTATTTTTTATAACGTAAGTCAGCGTGGTTATTATTATTTAGTAGATTGACTACTTATATACTGCATTTATTAATATACATATAAATCCATTATAAAAAATTTTGGAAGGGGGGTGTTGCAAAAAATTGATTAATCTTACCCAAACTTGAATAAGTAGGAACTGTCATCTTTAACATTCTGTACATTTGAAACTGCAAACTCCAGATATACAGAAAATGCATCTTTCGTTTTTTGAGTTTGAATTCATCATCGCGATAAAAACTGCCGATTCCACCACAAAATAACTATAATATTATAATAAAATAACTATACACTAAACAACAAGAATAGCATGCAATTTTACAGAGCGCTTTTGTGAAAACCCGAAAAATGTCATATTCAATCTGAATTCGAGTTTAAACGGGTAGATCCCGCTCGTCTTAGTTCAGTTAGCTTAGTTTATAGGCGGGTGGGTAGCCCCGATGGGGCCCCCTGGGACTCAAGCTATAAAACCTATTGTGCCTGTTGAGTTCCGAAACTCTTTCTGAAGCCCAGTACGTCAACCACTGATCGCGTTATAATTTTGTCAGGTCCCATGAAGTGGCCCCCAAGGATTTGCTGCCTGAACTTTGCTAATGCCCAGCTCTGGCATAAGACATGCATTGATGTTTCATCATCCCCACTGCATTTTCTGCACTCTGTTGTGGGGTTGTACCCCACGATGGCTTTCGTCTGTCGTCAACCCTGGGTTTGATAGCCCAACTTTTGATAGCCGTCCTGATGCAGCAAGACGCTAGTCCCAGTACCGGTTCCGGTTCCACATTGTTCTTTTCTGCAAGTTCGCTAATTGCCTTTTTGCATTTCCAAACAATCTTTGATGTGATGTCTGCTTTCCCAACTACAGTTAATGTCGCTTGGCTGTCTGAGCAGATTGGAATCTGCCTACCAGCAGCGTTTGCCCCGATTAATGTTTCAGCGCAGCGAAGGACGGCCAGGACCTCTGCCTAAAAGACAGTGACATGCCGTCCAAGTGAGATCCCTATCCCCCTTCTTCCTGCGCTGTCAGATATTCCTGATCCTCCCACTCCTTCGGAGCCGTCTGCGTACCAGATTTCCCCTTGGAGAAGCGGGTTACCATTTGCTTTCCACATACACCTGCTTGGGATGCAGACGCGGAAAGTCTTGGTGTAGTTGACGCATTTTATTGTTTTATCTCGCCTCATTTCTAGAATTGGCAGTTTCAACGTATCTCTGGCCGCTTTCGAGATAATTCAATATTTAGACTTTTTAAATTTCGAAAATCTGTTTACTGGTTTACTGTTTACCTCCTCCACAAAAACCTTAAGATTTACTTAGTTTTCACGTTTCGCTGACCGTTTTCGTGATAATTCAAAATTTTGATTTTTTTTTTTATTCTGAAAATTTGTTTACTGGTTTAGGTCGAGATGGCCGCGTATCTCTCACTGTTTTCATGAAAAATCAACATTTTTATTTTATTTTGTATTTAAATAATCTTTTTATTCGGTTAGTTCATTTTGGTCAACAACAAAACCCCGTTGCAAAAATGCTTAAAATTTAATTAGTTTTTACGTATCTCTGACCATTTTCGAGATGATTCAAAATTAAATTTTTTTTTAATCTCGAAAATCTGTTTAATTTTTTACGTCGGGGTGGCCAAAGAGCATCCCCCTTTAAAAAAGCCTGAAAATGCTGTCAGTTCTCGCATCTCTTTCACCATTTTCAAAATAACTCAAAATTTTAATTATTTTGTTTGTTTTTATTTAAAAAATCTTATTATTAGATTAGTTTGACTTGGTTAAAAACAAACCCCCTCTGTCAAATCTTTAAAATTTGGTCAGTTTTCACGTATCTGTGCCCCTTTTAGAGATCATTTAAGATTTTAATTTTTTTTTCTAATTTTGAACATTAGTTTATTGGTTTGGGTCGAGGTGATTGAGGACTCAAAACAAACAAACTTATTTGTAATCTAAATTTAAAACTATTGTATTAATTCATTATAATAATTAAGCCAGAAATGTTGACTGTTTTAAAATTTGCTCCTACTTGAATTATCGAGTTATCGAATCTTTTTTACATTATTGACTTATCAAATCTTGCTTTCGATTCTCGACAGCTGATTGGCTGATTCTATTGTGACTTACATTAAATGTAAATGGCTAACTGATATTACCAATAGGGTTTAGGGACTATGCATGAAGTTAGCCGAAATGCATGTACTTTTTATAATAGGAATCCATACAAGTCAGCTGAAACAGTCGCGGAACACAAACACGTCTTGCTCCAATAAACTCTCAACTCTACACGATCTGTGAATAAGCTGTGCCTTCCAAAATTGTGTTATTTATTATAAAATCCCTTCATGGTTAAGTGGGTAGTAGTATACCATTAAGCCATTTCCCTTTCAGGGTAGGCGTGACGCTACCCGATTCGGGTAGTGTTTCTAGGTGGATAGTTTTCTTGTAGTTATAAATAACTACAAGTTTGGGCTCACCACACCCATAATATGCCAACAGCACAACTTCAGTGATCTGACGAGAACTGGTTTTTTCAGCGTGGCATGGCCGTTGGCCATGTGGCCAGTGGGAATATTGAGTAATATGATGACTGTCACAGAAATGTCAAAAATAAATGTTTTTTAGATGATGCAATCCATACATTGCCGATTGCGCCATGAATTCATCCGGTGCTCCGCGCGGATAGCGTTCCCTGGAGGACCGGCTGAACGCAAGCGTTACGCAACAGCGTAGACATAAAGTAACCCTCAAGTAATCTTAAAGTAATCTCGAATTATAATTAATAAATGAAACAAAATAAATATCTAAATTGTTGCAATTATAATTGCATGTTAAAATGTACGTTGGATAGTAATGCCGTAATTGCGATAAGTTTGTTTTTTAGCGTTAGAAATTAAAAAAACATAGTGGTCATTGAAGGTCTGCTAGAGGCGACTTTAAGCGCATCTGCTCTACTGAGAGTAGATGCGCTTGAAGTCTCCTCTAGCAAACCTTCAATGACCACTATGTTTTTTTAAATTTCTAACGCTAAAAAACCAACTTACCGCAATTACGTAATTACTATCCAACGTACATTTAAAAGTACAATCATAATTGCAACAATTTAGATATTTATTTTGTTTCTTTTATTAATTATAATTCGAGATTATATTAAGGCCATGCTATACATTAGTCACGTGACCCAGCCAGTCCTGAGATCGATATTTTTTGTCCCATATTTAAAAATAAAAGTTAAAATAAAGCGGAAAAAATTTGGGAAAATATTAATAAATATAAAAGGACAGTGTGTGGTGAAGCATAGAGTTGGGTAAGAAAAAAAAGTTATTATTGAAATACAAATATCGACTGGCACAATGCAGAAGTTTCTTCCCGGTCGGTAAGGAAGAATATCCGCTGTTGTGAATTTCTTTATTCATTACATTTTTTTCTTCAAACATTTCGAGCCAAATGTTGTATACAAACGCAGATTACTGTTTCCTGATGCTTTCCCCAAAGTTTCAACTCGATATCTCATTTTGTGTGGACATGAGTTGTTGCACAAAAAATGCCGATATTGCTCCGGTTTTATTTTCTTCAAAAAATTTTTTTTCTAAATTCCGAGCCAAATGTTGTATACAAACGTACATTATTGTTTCCTGAGGCTTTCCCCAAAATTTCAACTCGATATCTCATTCGGTGTGGACGTGAGTTGTTGAAAAAAAATTATCGATACTTTAGGTCACGTGACTCATGTATAACATGGCCTTAAGATTACTTTAGGGTTACTTTATGGTTACGCTGTAGCGTAACGCTTGCGTTCAGCCGGAATAGAGTTTTATTTTACTAAATGATTACCGTTAAATTCACCTTAATTTCATTGTGACATTTACGAAATGCTAAGTGATTTTGACATTTTCACCCCCTCATTAAGAGCAGTTTTTACAGTAACGGTTACAAGAAACACCTCACATTTCTTGATTAGTAAATATTAAATTTCTTTTTTCTGCGTGTAAGCAAAGATATTATGTAGGTACGTTCAAACTTGCAAGAGAAGCGAACGATGAGAATGTCTCCGCGCAGCGGGCAGATTTTTTGGGGGATTTTTTACGAAAATTTATTTTAAAATGAAACTAAACTTTTTTACATTTTTTTATAAGAATAATCAAAATTTTATAGATAATTCTGCAATAATTTCAAGAAAATATTTCCTTTGAATAGAAAAAGATAATATTTACCTCAGATGTTTGATTGGTGGTAGTCCATAAGGTATTCCACGGAATGCCGAAAATTTTCTCCCGCTTCTGGATATCTGAATTGTGCCACTCAATATACCTTGGGAAGTTTTCACTAAAGGTTCTGTATTTACCAAAAAAATGCTGAACAGGAGGTGCAGCAACATTAAATGTAACTGAGGGTTAGTTAGACCCGGCTTCATATTTTAGCCTGTTACCCTTAACTCTTTATTTTTCAGTTTATATACTTGAATAAGCAATCTCTTATCTCCCACGTGTGAGAACAAAATATTTAAAAATCTGAAATTAAAGTTTTGCACGAATGAACGAGATTCTAGCAACTGATTCGTAAAATAGAAAAAAGTATTTCAACGTTCGGAAAAGACTGATTACAAATTATGAGCAACGCAGAGAAGTTTGTAGGAAAGAAAGAGGGAGAATGAGTTGTGGCGTGTAGAGAGGCGAGGAAGTGGTAGATCGTGCATTATTCGTTGAAGCTTGTAGAACGACCGCTCTAAACTCTTAAGTGTATTATGTATTATACAACACACTTAGGAATATACTGAAACCTAGAAAACACACAACCTAACGCATAAAAAATACAACGCAACAATAGGGGGCATCCATAAATCACGTGGCCATAAAAAGGGGGTGGGGAGTCAGCAAAAATACCACGGTCAAGCAATCGGGGAAGGTGGTGATTTCTTTCCCTAGTAGCAAGATAACTGCAGACTGGCGCAAGCTGGGCGCCAGAAAAAGAAGAATCTGTTTGCAGCCTGGCGCCCGGCTGGTTCCGCTTTGGCGTGCTGTTCTGGCACCAGAGTCTGGTATAGCAGATCCTGGCCCAGACTGGTCATGATATACACCAGACAAAATTAAAATAACGTAAAATGGTACTAAATAAGTTTCTGTAATAGTTGTACACTATATATTTCAGCCTTTTCTGGGAAAATATACTGCGGAAACGTCACAACATTACAGGAGACACACTGAAATATTAGAAACATAACCTGTTGTCGTATAAGCTTGCATGCTTGCATGTTTGGTCATACTTGTGAATCGTTCAAATTTCCGATTGCTAGATTTTCAATTTCATTATTTATATTCTACATTAATTACTAGTGTTTAAACTAAATACCAGAATCTGGTTCCTTTATTCGCCAGATTCTGTTTTTCGTCTGGTCTGATCATTTCTCCCGCCAGTCTGGTCGACTAGAGGGAGCAGATGCTGAGCCAGACTCTGGCCTCTGTCATACAAGGCAGACGTTGCTACTAGGGTTATATCGATCAGGTGGCCAGGGGATGGAGTCTAAAATTAGCCGAAAACCGATCACGTGATTTATTGACACTTCCATAGCACATGGCTATATTTCGCATGTAATCCTTATATTCTAACAGGAAGAATGGATGCGTTTTGTAAGAAGTGTAATTTTCTGCAATATCTTGTAAACGAATCATTCTAATTCAGCAGAAAATTTTGTTAAATACTTCATTTTGTGAAGTTCGATTTCTAAAGCGAATTCCACTTCAAAATGTGTATTTGATCTTCTAATTTTTTGTGCTGTTCACGAATTTTTTTTAGAATTGATGAAATTTTTAAGACAAGAATATAAATAGAAATATCATCAAAAATTATCAGAATATTTTGATTTGAGTTGAATGAGTATTAATACTAAGATTCCTTGATCCGCGGTAGAATAACGAGGTTAGAACGCGTCGATTCAAGCACGTTTTCACGCAAAAAAGAGTTAAGAATCGTAACAACTGCTGTAAAATTTAAATTTTTGGTGAGAGGTATCATTAAAATTACGGCAATTATTCTATGTCCATTTCTTGTGGATTAATAAGGATCTCCACTAAAATGTTATTAATTTGATGTAGATATTTTACTTAACTTCGGTGACCCGACGAGAACTGGTTTTTTCAACGTGGTATGGCCGTTGGCCATGTAATAAATATACAGGGTGTCCAAAAAGTCCCGGGACGGCTGAATATTTCCTCAGGTAAGATATTTTTCAGGGCGGTCAAGGTCATTCTTGAAAGAAATGTCAACAAGGAATTCAAAGGTGACCTTTATTTTGATCTTGACCATGACCTTCACGGTCATGTCAAGGTCAAATTGATTTTTTTAAATGGGAACCTCTATTTTTGACCCCGGGAACTGAGCGAGCGGAAAATTTTACGTCCTGATATGACCTTGACAAATCGAAAATTTGACATGGAAAGGTCAGGGTAAGGTCAAACAACGTGCAGCAGGATGACTCGACTGGCATGCATTTTTGAAGAAAATGTCCTGGTGAAGGTTCTGGTTATAGACAAGGTCAAAGTCACCAATCGATCGGGAGTATAAAATGCTACAACTCTTGCGTTGAACATTTTCTTCATAAATGCATGCTGGTCGAGTCATCCTGCTGTACGTTCTTTGACCTTGCAATGACCTTCCCAGGTCAAATTTCGGATTACTCAAGGTCATATCTGGACGTAAAATTTTCCGCTCTCTCAGTTCCCGGGGTCAAAAATACAGGTTCCCATTTAAAAAAATCAATTTGACCTTGAAATGACCGTGAAGGTCATGGTCAAGATAAAAATAAAGGTCACCATTGAAATCCTTGTTGGAAGTTCCTTCAAGAATGACCTTGACCGCCCTGCAAAATATCTTACCTGAGGAAATATTCAGCCGTCCCGGGACTTTTTGGACACCCGGTATATATATATATATATGTATAGACTGTACGTTGTCACCTCCGTGTAGTTGACCCTACGTTCTCGCCTCCGCTTTTTTCCGTGAAAATATTTGAAATTTATATGCATATATACGTTGAGGGGGGCCTTCTGGTCAGGTTTCTCAAAAGAGGGTTAACAATTTTTCATTTTGGAATTTATATATATTTGTGGTACTGGATGTACGAAGTGACCTCCTCTATATATAAGGAAGCGCGTTAGACGTTATACGTACTCACCTCAAGCGGTGTTGCCACGTCTGGGAGGTAGAAATCTTACCTGGCGTCCATGTCTCCCAGGTATCTATGTGATCTGACAATTGATTCATAATCAGAGAACTAAGCTCATTCGAAATATCATTAGTTTAGAAGAAATTATTTTTTAAACAGTTATTTATTATAATATGTCGCTTCAGAGATCTGTCGTAAATTCGTTTTTGGCGCTAATTATGATTTGCTTGCGGTTTTTTAAATTCAAATTTCTACTGATACATGAAATACTAATTTATACTGATAATTAGATGCCTAAATAAATTGTTCAAACAATTTACTATTGTTTTTAGCAATTTTCGCTTAGAATATAGTTCGAAAGTCGCGTTTTTTTTTTAAATTGCACTTTTTGTCCAATTTTCAATGAGAGCGAGTTGATACATAATTTATGTTGATAAAAAAATTGTTTAACATATTTGTTATTATTGTTAAAGATATTCTCTTTCAATAATGCTAGAAACCGCGGTTTTGTCTAAAACTTGTAACTTTTTGTCCACTTATCACTTGAAATGAGTTAATATTCATTTTGGTTCAGAAAAAAATTGTTTGAACAAATTACTATTGTTATTAGATATCTTCTCTTAGATAAATGCTAGAAAATTGCGGTTTTCTCTAACATTTTTGACTTTTTTTCTAATTTCTGATTAAAGTAAAGTGATATTCAATCAAATTTAACAAAAAAAATTGTTCGAACAATCTATTATTATTGCTAATGATATTATCTTTGCTTCATGGTAGAAAGTTGCTGTTTTTTTTGATATTTTCAACTATTTGTCAATTTTTTTCACCTGGATTGACCTAATAATCATTTGAGTTGAGCAAAAATAATTGTACGAACAAATTATTGTTGTTTATAACTATCTTCATCTATATTATTGCCAGATAGTTGTGGTTTTCTTCTGAAATTTTTAACTTCTTGTCCACTTTAAACTTAGTGAGGTGGTAGAACTAGGTCATTTAATGACTTGTGAAATTTTTGTTTTTCATTACAACAAGAAGTTTATTGTAAAACGTAATAGAAAAATTTGGAGTTGCAAATATTTTAATATTAGCTCCGGAAGGGGAAAGGGGGGGATCCTTCCTCGGAGAAAATGCGTCTCGTCGGAGACAATATACAATTGAGGTTGGTCAAAATTTGTTACCGGAAATTTGTTTCAATACACACAAAAAATACATTTTTTCGGTTTAAAAAAAATGATATTCAGAGGTGTCGCAAGCCCTTGAAGTTTAGTACGTATTTCCCATCAGGAAAAGAGACGTTTTTGTACATTTTATTTAGAATCGTCAATATTAGCTGAATGGAGTCGAAACTCAATACTTCTCTTCACAAATAGCCATAGAATACAAGTCAAATATATTCATTATCAAATATCACCCACCTAAGTCTGTTTTATAGGGTCCCAAAAAAACCCATACGTGAAAAAATGGGTTTTGCGAGTTTTTAGCGCTAATCATGATTTTTTGGGGTTCTTAAACAATGCTAGACAATTCTAGTTTGTTTTTAATTTTTCATTTTGTGTTCAATTTTCAATTAAAGCCAGTTCAACGAACATAAGTTTTCAAATAATTTTTAATTGTTTATAACTATCTTCACTCAGATAAGTGCTAAGAGTAATGCTAGAAAGTTTTTTTTTTTGTAATCTTGATTTTGCTTTGACTTTTCAGTGATGAACAAATAACAAGTGAACCTCAACAAAAATAATTTTTGAAATGATATTCTACTTTTTTAAGTGAATTATTTTTGCTCTTTTCGCAATGTTTGAAAAAATTATTCACAAAAAAGCTATCTTACACAAGAGACACAAACAAGGAATGAAATAGAGTAGGTGGGAGGACTAGGTCTGCATATGACTTGTAACAATTTTGTTTTCAATTATAACCAAAAGTTCATTGCAGAGCGTAGGAGAAAAATTTGTAATTGAACATATTTTGATATCAGCCCCCCCCCCCCAGAAAAATATACTCACGAAAAAAAAAGATTGTTCAAAATATGTTTTTCTCTCATGTTTATATAGTATTTGTTCATAACTAACAAGGCAAAGCAAAGTCAACCATTTCAGAAAAAACCGGAACTTTCTAACACTTATCTGAGAGGAGATAGTTTTTAAAAATAGTAAATTGTTTAAACAACTATTTTCATTAACTTGCATTGATTATCACATCACTAAGGGTGCCAAAAAGTTAAAAAATTCAGGAAAAAAGCGCAACTATCTGACATTAATATATATGATATTAATATAGTTTTCAAACTAGAATGAAAAGATCTATCAGAGTCGAAAAGAACATGTAAAATGTCTATGTTGTTTTAGATACTGCACATAATGATTTTTTCCTCTCGATAAATTCATGATAAAGGGCATCACAGGTTTTGAAAGTTCAAATACTCCCATCTTTAGAATGAAATTTTCTTTAAATTTGCGAAATACGTGTCGTCTAAAATCCTTTAAAAAAAAACATATTTCTTGCAAAAATGATTCTATGCCTTGAGCATGCACAGCCTGCCCGTCTGGAAATTAATTCAGCCAACTAAAATAATGATACAATATTACACGGAAAAACTTTACCCGTGAAGAAGTCACGAACTTGTAGCTAGGTCTCGGATACGAGATAAAAAAATGAAACATTAAATCCTTATTTCTATGAGAAATATATGGATAAATTTCGAAGTTTCTTACGAACAGTTCGAATTTCCTACGAACAGTTCCTGAAAATTTCAGACTGAAATAAAAAGAGGAAAAATTTTATTTGTGCGATTTAATTTTATATTAATTTATAAATTCGCAACTCAGAAGATTCGAACCTCAAACACTGCTGACTCACCAGTTTCTAAACATAAACCAGGAGTGCGTAAACACGCGCAGCCATCGAGGCCAAACAGAATAGGAATTATAAAACTTCTAGCCACTCATCCGACGAGCTCGAGGCACACATACGAGCGCACACACGCACTGCACGTGTGTGCGTGGGCCACGTACAGGGAGACTTAGTTTCGAGTTCCCAGATTTGTCGGGCAAGCTCGTGAGTGCTCTGAGAATCTTTTCCCAATCACTCGTAATATTTTTCTAATTATTCACGTAAAAAAAAGTGATGAACCGTTTTAGAATTTTCACATCGAGTTCGTCAATCTTTCTCAAAGTTCGCAGCTTATTTACGAAAATACCTAAATATCCGATGAATTTTTCTCATATCCGAGACCTAGCTACTAGTTCGTGACTTTTTTACGGATAAATTTTTTCCGTATACATACATATTGAAAATGGTAATTTAGTTACACTATCAAATCATTTAAAATTGCAAAATTTGCTGAGTTGTTTGGTTTCAATGTTAAATACAAATATTTTCTGCTTTTTTTCAATTTAAATGGTGCAATTTAAAAAATTGGAAGCATAGCGATCTTCTTTTGCATTATATTTAAAAATTTCCAACGTAATAATATTTAAACTTTTAGTTGAAGATTTTCACGAATGAATCATTTCAAATATATTTGATTGGAAGATTCAAAGAATGAATAATGATTCTGAATGAAGTGTTGAAAGCTAAACGATTTATATTTAAAAAGTTAGAAATTATATTTAAAAAGTTAGAAATTATATGTTACTTAGAATCAAAACAGATGAAAATTGTTTGATATGAAATTGAGACCTTGGTAATTGAATAAATTTTTTGAATTCTGACTGGTTAAAATTTTAGAGTTTCCAATTCTCATGTTGAACGCTGAATTTTCCATCTTTCTCTTTCAACAGTATTAATTTTGCAATTGCAATTGAATTGTTGAAATTTAGAAAAGTATAGTTGACAATTTGCAGAATATTAATTTTGAGACGATTTTAATGTACTTAAAACAATTTAAAATTTAAAGGTGAAGAGTATAGAAACGTTATAATATCGCAATTCTAAGTAATTGAAAATTGGATCAGTTCTAAATGATTTGAGATTTGCTCAATTTTCAACGCTCCGTATTAGAAATGTTTTTATTTTTATTGTTGCGTGCTCAAAATTACTTTATTTCTTACATTTTTTTAGAATAATTCAATTCAGCTTGTACTAAAAATTTAAAATTCTGAAATTTCAGAAGCTTTGACTTTGAACAATTCAATTCAGTTTTTCAGTTTCTAATTGCAGGATTATAATCACTTTTAATTTTGAATTGTTGAAATTCCAAAGTTTGAAATTTTAAATTAATAAAATTTGAACGCTTCGAATGATAAATAACACAACTCGAATTTAGTTGAATTTTATATGATCTAATTTTCAAAATGTTAATCTGAAATTATTCAATTTTGAACAGTTTTGAATTGTCCCGTTCTCGAAATTTTAATCTGAAATCTTTCGATTTCGAAATTCTTCAATTAGAAATAAAATTTTTTAATTATGAATGCTTTGAAGTAGTACTGATACAACAAAAACTCCTTTCTAATGAAACTGTCCAATTTTTGAAAGTTTCTTTCAAAATTTTCCTATTTCGAGAGCATCTGATGAAAATTTTTCCGAATGCTTTTAATTAGGAATTATCAATTATTGTTTCGAAAAATTGTTAATATCTTGATATTTGAAGAAATTTAATAACGTATTTTCAAATTTCTTCAATGTTATGAAATAAAAATCCAGGCATTTACAGCTAGTTCATAAAAAATGCACGTTCCCTCTTGAAATATTTTTGAACCTTTTCGCTGATTGCCTAAAATAGCAGGTCCAACGTCTTCAGTATATAAATATAAAAATAGTCCCAACGACTAATATACATACATACATTAATTAGCAGTTCGAACTCGAAAGTTCATTGCCTCATTACCCGATTCGGGTAGTGTTTCTAGGTGGATATTTACTACCAATGTGGGCCCACCACACCCACGACGGGCCAACAGCACGCAATATTCCTGAACGGTCACCCATCCAAGTACTAACCGCGGCCAACAATGCTTAACTTCAGTGATCTTACGAGAACTGGTGTTTTCAACGTGGTATCGCCGTCGGCCAACGACTAATATAACACAAATTTATTCATAATACTTTAAATTCACCTATTCTTTATTTCCATCGTAGGCTTTCGGTTATAAGACATTTACGATTTTCTTTCCGACAACAGATTTTTCAAAATTGCACTATTTTAATTTGTAACACTTATTGGCTAAACATTTTGAAGAGAACATTCGAAATTAAATATTTTCAAATTAGAATATTAAAAAATGGACAAATCTACATTTCAATCGTATACTGACTACTGTTGCAAATTTGTATAGTTTCCAAACAGAAGCTTCAATAATTCTTGATATATTTCAACTTGAATATCGCTAGGAAATTGAATATATTATGTTGAAAGAGTGCTAAAATCATCAATTTGAGAGAAATGGAATTTTCTTTATTACTAAATATATATATCATCCATTATTCAGTTTTATAGTATACGCTGAAACAAATAGAAATTAGAAGGATGATCTACAAATATTAGGGGATTAAACCTAGATATTAAAATTTAAAAATTAAATTTTAATTTTTTTTCTAAACTAAATTAAATTAAATTAATTAATTTTAAATTAAATGAATTGAATTTAAAAAATTTTTTAAATCCAAAGTTTGAAACAGAATATACTGTTGGAACTCAATTTGAACAAAACAATAGGTACCCAATAGGGCTGTTGTTTCTCCTTTTGACTGTAGACTAGGTGATGAGGTAGGTGTACCTGAGCTATTGAAACTGGGCATTATAAATAGTGCTACTAAATATAATTCCGGAGTTCTCGAACAATAAAATTAATCTCTTTTCAGTTTGGGTTCCAGTTCGGAAATTTTCGATCTAATTTATTACTCTAAAATTCGAAGCTTTTCAACTTTGAAGACCCATAAAATCAATTTAAATAACAAAATCATTATAAAAATTCATAGTCTTCTTATATTACTAGGTTCTTATAAACGTATTTTTGTTTGTTTATTCAACTTCATTGTCATTCCAGATGTTGGACGATTGTCCAGTTATTCTGATTTTAAAGGCCTCAATTCATAATTTGTTCTATTTTTAATATATTCTCAAAATGATTATGGGGAGAAATATTTCAAAAAACAAAGCCCCAACAAAAACCTCTACCGTGCAAAAAATTTATCAACTTCAAAAGTATGAATTTGTCAAATAGAATTTGGTGAAAAATTTTAAGAAAAAATAATTATAATAAAATATATTTTGAAAGCATATACTTTGAAAAAAATGTCATTTCAGGTCTTTATTTATGAGCGTACATTTTCACTTTGAAGAATTTCAAAATGCAGTAATACTTGAACGACCTTTTATGTTTTTTCCGAATTAAAAATGGTTTAATCCGAAATGAAAAAGCCTGCATGTTTCAAATACATATCTACAGGCACACATCAAATATACGCTAAGCAACACATGACCTCATTGTTCAACCAATGCTTAGAAAAAAAAGTCGCATCGAGATATTTTCGAAAAGATTGCAATAGTATTGTCCATTTTCATTTCCGACAATTACTTCGTTTATAACAATTGCAGAACTATGAAAAATAATGTGATTGTTTGAAAATTGTTTGAACAAAGAACGAAAAAATACGGCATCTAGATATTTCGGAGACGAATCTAGAGGTGTTTTTCATTTCCCTATACGACTCTTAGTTTTTTAAAATAATTGCTAATATATTAATATTTTTAATGCGAATTCTAAAAGGAAAATTATGCTCATATTTTTCACCAAAAGGAGCAAGTTCAGATAAAAAAATGAAATGTTAATCCTCATCGAAGTGCCAACATTATCGTCAAAAAAATTGAGTAGTTGCATGTTAAGCCAAAGAGTTGAATTTTCATGCCAAAAGGACGAACTTTGAATCAACAAGATTATTTTTAGCCAAAAAAGATGAATTTTCAACCATGTAAAATTACTTTCCTTCCATAGGAAATTAATTTTGAAGATTGAAATTGAAAAACAAATCAATTTACTAGAAATAGTTGTAATTTTAATTCACAAAAATTAATTAAAAAAAAAAAGAAGAAATATCAACCAGTTGCATCCAATATAAAATGACGGTTTTTTGACAAAATAGTAGAATCCTCAAACAAAATGATGAATTCCGAACAAACAAGGTTAATGTTAAAACCAAGAGAACAAATTTTCAAGAAACTACATGAATTTTCTACCAAATAGTTGAATCAAAATTAGGGCTACAGTTTAATATGAGGGCTACATTTACAACCAAAAGTGCAATAAATATATTTTCAGATAAAAAAATTAAGTTAAGAAAAATAATTTCCAACAAAATACTTACATTTGCGAAAAAAGTTTAATTTTCAGCAAAAAATATGATTTCTCAACATAAAAGTTAATTAACGACCAGCTAGCAGAATTTTTAACTGATAAAGAGATAAATTTCCAACCAAAAGTGGAATAATTAATATTGCAAATAAAAAAATAATTAAAAGAAAAATTAATTGTCAACCAAATAGTTAAATCATGAAATAAATAGTTTAATGTTCAATTAAAAATATGGAATTTTAAGAAAAAAGTTCATTTACGACGAAATAGTTGAATTTTTAACTTATAAGCGATACATTTTCAATCAAAAGTGGAGTGAAACTTTTTAGATAAAAAATGTATTTTTCCACAAAAACAAAAGAATTTCTAAAAAAATAGATATTTTGAAAGAAGTAGTTGAATTTTGAACGAAAAACGTTAATTCTCAACGAAAAAGTTAATTTACGACCAAATGATTGAATTTTTACCTACAAAATATATATTCTCAACAAAAAATGGAATAATTATATTTTCAGTTGAATAAACATATTTTGAACGGAAAAAGCAAATTATCAACCAGTTAACTCCGATGGATAATTACAAATTCTTGACAAAATAGTTGCATCCTCAAACAAAATGATGATTTTTTTACAAACACGAATAATGTTACATATAAAAAAGAGAAGAATTTCCAAAAAAAAATTAATTGTCGACCGAAAAGTTGAATCATAAACTTGTGAGAGATACATTTTGAACCAAACGTGAAATAACTAAATTTTCAGTTAAAAAAATTATTTGAAAAAAAAAGGATTTTCAACCAAATAGTTACATTTTCAAATGAATAGTTTAAGCATAAACCAAAATTATTAATTTTTAACAAAACAGTACCTTTATGACAAAATATTTGAATTTTCCAAATGCAATACACGGAATTCTAACAAAATAGTCACATTTTCAAATTAATAGTTCAATTATCAATGAAAAACATGAATTTTTCAACAAACCATAAATTCTCAAGCTGTTAGAACACATTTCTACAAAAAAAAAGCCGAAAAGACGAATTCTTTACATAAGTGTTCATTTACGACTAACTAAGTGAATTTCAATTTAAAACCATGTATGTTCAACCAAAAAATTCATTATTTACAATGTAGTTCAACTTTAAACCAAGTAGTTGATTTTTCTGAAAAAAATGTATTCCTAATGCAATATGCTGTTGACATATGTTGGATAGGTAGTATTTCAACCAAAAGAGATTTTAATTCGAAGACAAAAATAGATGAATTAAACTAAAAAACGACCAATTTTGAACATAACAGCTGAATCCTCAACCAAAACGGAATAATTTTCATCCAAGCAGTAACATTTTCAGTCAACAAAATTAATTCTCAACAAGAAAAAAAGAACTTAAAATTTCAAGTGAAACCGATTGATTAAAAAAAAAAAACAGTTAAAAAAATTTACTTTCACATTTGTATTCAGCGGCACCAAAAAATCTCTAGAATTTTAAAATTTGGAAATTTTAGAGCGAAATTTCTCTTCAGCTACCCTAAAAACGTATAAATACTAATTTTCATAAAATTTCAACGATTTAAAAGAATTTTCATTTGCGATATTATATCCTCCATTTTGAATTTTTGAAGTCTGATACCAAATTCGGACTCAGCGACCTAAAAAACTTACAAATACTCATTTGCATACAAATTCAAAGATTTTCAAATTTTGGTATCAACCATTTTGAATTTTGGAATTTTGATACCAAATTTAAATTCAGCGGCCTCAAAAACATAAAGATACTATTTTTGATAAAGATTGAAACCATTTTCAAGCTTTTATATTCACGATTGAATCTTACTATTTGACAGTTTTCAAATTTAGGCCGGCGAAAGGCTCATGTTGATTCACTGAGAGTAAATGCAGTGTTGCCAAATCACGGAGGTGGGAAGGTGTGCCTCTTACCTGTGATTGGATTTATATATGCTGGAGGTGAGAACGTACAGCTTGTATCTGCTAGTATGGCGACACTAGCGCCGGTGATATATACCCGAACTAGGTAGGCTATACTGCTGATAAAGGATGAACGTTGTCACCTCCGAACGTTTTTTCGCCAAATGCAATGAAAGTCCATCT